>CAUYON010055356.1:0-14168 GCA_963573935.1 Arctocebus calabarensis
TCCCACTGGCAGTGAGGGTCTTCACAATGGCTGTACTGTCATTACATTTGACTGCATAAAAGGGAATGACATGAGGAAGAGCTTTTAGCCATCTTCAGTGTTTCTTCAGAACATCTCCGAGGTCTGCTACATAGAAGGCATCCTTATCATCAGAAGAGGAAACTTCATTGATTTTCTGGTCCAGAATGTCCTTGGCAGTAAAACCTTCATCAAGCAAGCGGCAGTCAAACTCTTCATTACTAATGTTGTTCATGGTTTCTTGAGGTTTCTTTGAAAAACTAAGAGAAGGAATTTAAAGAAATACTTCTAGCTTCTCACAAAGGCAATTCTACAGGAATTCTGAATCCCACTGCGTGTGTCCTCTGAGCAACAGTGGAAACGTTTTTAGAGCATCTGGGCACTGCAGGCCAGCCCCAGGGAGAAGCCAGAAAGCCGCCACCTGTGCAGAGCAGGAACCGGAGCTGCAGGAGCACTCGGCTGCCCCTGCTGCGCCCATCAGCACCTGGCTCCCACCTGCTGGAGACACCGGCCCGAGGTGGCACTGGAGCAGCTGGCAGAGGGGCAGCAACTTCAGGGATTGACATCCATATTTTCAATGTCAATAGAAAATGGGTTATGGAAAAGCTGTATGTCCTGTTCATGAGGATGAAGCTCTTTAAATCTAAATTGGAACTCCTTTTGCAACTTTTCCAGTGAATCCACACATGTTTTGTTTGGGAATGCAACCAATGGTTTTTCCACTGACAGATTTTATGGCCCAGGATGAGTCCGCAGCTAAACAGGATAGGCAATGGAGGCAAAAACACCCAGTGGGCCAGATAAATGTCCTTGGCGGGCCTCATGTAGTTTGAGGACCCCTGCTCCAAAGCCTTAGCTGTTACCAAGCAAACAGCAATCAGAGGTTGAGATCGTGTCTTTCCACACTTTCCCTGAGAACACACAGCTGCTCCAGAACCACTGAGACACAATACAAGGCCAGCTCCTTCCTTCGGATACAAACTTTTGCTTTTTCTGTATTGTGTGTATCGGACAAACTTTTCGTCAAGTATTTGTAACATGCAAACTTTCCTTTTGTGTATAGATGCACAGTCCTGTAGTACAAGTCAGGTGCTCCTATGCTTCACAGTACACCCAAATGAAGTTTTACGGCCCTTGGCAAGAGAATTTTGAGATAGACTTGCTTTGTGGTTCAGCCTCAGCCTTCAAATGTGCATCTCTCCAAATTCTCATTAGCAGGAAACAGCATAAAACTGAAGTTAATATCAATGAGACTTACCATTTACAAATACAACACAGCTTCTTGGTAACCTGCCTTGTTTCAAAACATGCAATGTGCATAGGCATTTCAGGAGGGAACATTCCAGTTTAGTTTCTAACACAGGGTAAGATGCAAAATGATTTAAAGCATAGCGTTTTTGTCAGGAAGCACTAATTGCACCTGACTTAAATTTATTTTTCCCTATTTATGTCTCCCCAAGTCATTATTTATATTATTTAATGTCCATGTCCAACTTTTAATCCACTCATCATGTATTCGTTCTTATTTTTAGTGAACAAAGACCCACAGTGTGTCCACTGCACACAAAGCACTGTGCTCCGAGGAGGCACAGAGTAGGTCCCTTTACCCAGGAGCCCACTCGGCACGGAGAGGGCGCAGAGTAGGTCCCTTCACCCAGGGGCCCACTCGGGGAGGGGGTGCAGAGTAGGTCCCTTCAGCCAGGGGCCCACAGCCATTTAGGAGCGAGGAGCTGCTCCACAGACAGTGTAAAGAGAGGGGATATAGGTCAGGGAGGGAGAGGTACGGTTAGTGGAAGGAGAAGAGAGAGACATGACATATAATTTAAATTATTTCACCTGGGAGGTTGTCTGGAAGGGGCAGAGAAAGTTAAGGGCAGAGAGCAAGGGGCCAGCGTGCAAAGGGTCATGGAGGCCGAAGCCCAAGGTTGTTTATAGGGACTCAAAGGATTGAATCCAGGTTTTAGGGATTTTAATCTGTCAGAATCGTACAGAATGGAATGCCAGTGGTTCCAGACTACAGTAAATACCATGCCAAGTACTCACTTTCCTCAGATATGCACAGTTTTCAGCAACATTGTGCTGGTACCACTCAGTGACACTTTTACATAAATAAAATGGAATCAAGGAGAATGAAGAGAGGGAGCTGGAAAGCCCACTGATAGCAGAAAGGGTGGTCATTCCTTGGAACCCAGCAGCCTGAAAGATTTGCTGACGATGCTTCAGACGACCTCACGAGGACCAGGTTTTCGCCCCTCCTGGGACACTGTGGAAGGAGATGGCAAATTGGATCCACCATTCTTTTAATTCCATTGAGTTGCACCATATGTTTATAAATAGCGTTTTGTTCTGACCCTAATCAAGAGAGATTTAGTGCTGTAACTGGCCTATTTCTGACTCGCTTTTGTCTAAGCGAGTGCTTTTTAAGCTTTCTAATGCTTTTTTTGCATTCTTTCAAAAGTTGAAACAGAAAACTAGAGTAAATTATACATATCTGCTGCCCAAAGCATTTACATATATTTTTGTTTGCTCTTAAATGATGTCATTCCTCTCATCTGCTGACCACCCCATTGCAGGGCGAGGTGGTATGAAGCCAGACAGCCCATCCTGGGGTCCCTTCCCCATCCTCATGAAACTGGGAGGGAAGTAGGGGTGTGCGACAGAGAAGAAGAAGAAGAGGAAATGACCCCCAAATAAAAAACATACACTAGCACAAATTCCACTGCAGAGAATAGTTCTGATTAGCCAGAAGCCTTCAATGTTGCAGTTGCCCTGGGTCAGTTGTTCAATACGGTGAGAAACTCAGACCTGGGGAATCTGAGCAGCCGAAGCTTCACGATGGCTGATCTGCAGGTGCAGGACCCACCCGCCTCAGCACCCTGGGCTTTCTGGGTTAAAGTAGGGAGCTCTGGTGCCGCTTCCAAGTGCCTGGCTGCTGGGCACCCTGGGCCCTTCCATCTATGCCATGCATTTACCTTTCTGTGGTCAACAAGGATGACAAGACAAGGTTTGACTGAATAGTGCGTTCAGATGTCTATGAACACTGCCCAGAGAGCAGTCTGGTCTCACTACTGACGAGGTGCTTTCCACATCCAGATGACAACAGCATCCGCCTTCCTCCCTCCCTGCTTTCCTCTTTCCTCCTCATCTCACTCTCCTCTCCTTCCTCCTGTCCTTCCTGTTCTCTTTCCCTCCCTCCCACCTTCCTTTCTTCTTCTTTTAGAAGGTCAATAAGTCATTTTGTATCATGCAAGTTAAGAGAAATTTTAAAAGGAGTCGTATTGTGCTCAGGGAAGAATGTGCTGCCTTCAGGAAATGGTAGGTGTTGTCATTTGATTTACACTGGTACAGGAAACGTGGGTTTGTTTTAAGTCAGGCTTGTAACTGTAGGCAGTCGGTGTTGTCAAGGAAATCTGGCACTTGGAAAGGTATAGGAGAAATCAGACTATTTATCCACTTCTTAAATTTAAAACACTGATGTCTGCAAGCCAACCGCAGGCTTTCATCCCGGCCACAGGCTCCCACCCACCAAGGCCGGCAAACGGCGGGTGAGTGCCCATCTTAGCCACAGAGCAGCTGGACGCGAAGGGCGGGTAGTTCTGCCTTCTGTGACTGTGACTGTAACATATTCTGACAGCATATAGGACAAAAACTGTCCCAAAAGTCTCACAGGGGGCGTAGGCTGTATATCTGCTTCCTTGGTTGACATAATGAATTACCACAAACTAGATGGCTTAGTACAACAGAAATTGGTTCTCTCAGAGTTCTGAAGGCCAGAAGTCAGAGCTCAAGACAGCGGCAGGGCCAGATTCTCCTGGGGACGCTCAGTGACAGCTTCTCTGGGCATCTCTCCTGGTGACGCTGACCGTCGGTGGCTGTGGATTGTTTACTCCCGTCCGCTTCCCCCTTCACCTGGCTGTCCCCTTTGCGTGTCTGTGTCTCAAATCTCCCTCTTTTCTGTCATAAAGACCAGTCGTGATATTTAAGGCATCCCCTGCTCCCCTGAATGGATCCTCATTTTCAGATCCTTACCTGACTTTCAGATGAGGTCACATCACAGACAGATCCTGGGTCAGACGAGGGCATGGTTTTTGGGGAGACACAATTCAACCCATTACACACGGCTACATTGCTAAAAACAATTCAAAGATTAAAATGCATAGAGCTCTTCCCAAACCAGATCAACACATGAGCCAATGGGGAGGGAGCCTTGGGCTGCAGGATTACCCTGAGACTTCACTCCAAATGCAAGAGAACACAGCCCTTCCTCTACTTGTAATCTTTTTGTCTGGAAGGATTCCTGTCAAGTTTTATAAAGGGTGCGCTCTTTAAATATTGATGTCATGTTTACAAGTTATTTCAAAAACCCAACAGAGGGAACAACAGTGCTAACTTGCTTCTAAAATATTTAAAATGATGGCAAGGAGGGAAGCCTTGCGGACAGCGTCCCTGGAGATTATCTTGGGGTTAAGATCATGCTCTGTTAGCTGGGGTTTGCGCCCTCGGGAGACGTAATCCAGAGGGAAGTCAGGGCAGTTTTGATTAAATCAATTTAGCACTTTTAATACACTAAAGTCAAATGGTCAGCTTGAAAAACAAGAAATATGTCAAACGCATTGTTTTAATTCTAAACTAAAATCAAATGGCAAGTTTCATTTAAGCATCAGAAGTCTCTGCGGGATCATAACTTTTTCATGCCTCTGATATTAGAATCATGCTGTTTCCCTGCCTCAGGGTGGGAAGCAATGCGTGAGGGGCTTCCGGGGTGGGTGTCCCTCGGGGTCGCTGGTCCCCTTCCCTGCACACACCCCTGTTCTGTTCACGTTTCTGCGTCCTCCCTCGAGGGGCTGCATGTGATGTTTTCTGAAGTGAGAACTCGCATCCGTCTGTCTATTTATCTGTATGTCTCAGCTATTGACTTTGTATGCAGAGAAGTCCACTGAAACACAGATGTTTAAAGAAGTTAACTCCGAAGTTAACTCTGAGAGTCGTCTGTCATCGGCTGGGGGGCGGCCGTGCGGTGGGAGAGCCTCAGGCTTCTGCAGCAAGGGACGTGCACAGGTCCTGATTCCAGGATTTAGTTCTTAGTGGCCATATTCAAGTGCGACCAGAACCATTCACGTCCCTTCAGATGGCCAGTGCCTCTGGTCTTCCCACCACGTGAAGATCAGGAACTGACTTGACCTTTTCACTCACCCTAAAGAACATCTCAACCTGTAACCAGGAGCCACAAAATGGTTAGAACTGACATTGGAATGGAAATGGTGATACAAAGGGGATTTACTTTTTTTTTTTAAATTTCAGATGGTTTGGAGGATACAAATGTTTAGGTCACATTGTCTTCATTTCCAAGGTAAAGTTCAAGTTGCCAATGAACCCCTCACCATGTGCACATGAGGTGAGGTCCCCACAATCAACCCCCCCTCCCTTTCCTCTACTTCCCCCAACATAGACTATCCTTGTGTTTTTCATTTGTGTGAGCATGGAGTTGTTTATATATTGTTTTCATAATAGTATTGAGTACACTGAATACTTGTTTTTCCATTCTTATGATACTTTATTGAGAAGAACGTGTTCCACCTCCATCCAAGTGAACACAAAAGATGTAAAGTCTCCCTCTTTCCTTATGGCTGAATAGTATTCCATGGTATACATATACCACAGTTTGTTAATCCATTCACAGGTTGATGGGCACTTGGGTTGATTCCATGTCTTGGCAATTGTGAACTGAACTGCAATAAACATTCTAGTGCAAATGGCCTTATAATAAGATGATTTATTTTTCTTCTGGAATTGCAGAATCAAATGGTGAGTCTACTTTTAGTTCTTTGAGAATTCTCCACACTTCTTTCCATTGAGGCTTTATTAGTTTGTAGTCCACCAGGAGTGTAGAAGTATTCCCGTCTCTCCACAGCCATGCCAGCATCTGCAGATTCAGGGCTTTTGATGTTAGTTAACCTCAATGGAGGTAAGTGATATCTCAGGTATTAACAAATGGAAGAGCATACTGTGTTTGTGGCTGGGAAAAATCAACATTGTTGGGCAGCACTTGTGGCTCAAGGAGTAGGGTGCCAGCCCCATATACCGGGGATGGCAGATTCAAACCTGGCCCTGGCCAAAAACTGCAAAAAAAAAAAAAAAAAAAAATACACACACACAAAACATTGTTAAAATGTCCGTACTAACCAAAGTGATGTACAGATTTGATGCAATCCCCATTGAATCTCTGTCATACTTTGAGGAACTTGAAAAAATAGTACTTCATTTCATATGGAACCAGAAAAAAACACAAATAGCCAATACAATTTTAAAAAGTAAAAACAAATCTAGAGGCATCACGATAAGAGACTTCGGGTTATACTACAAATCTATAGTGATCAAAACTGCATGGTACCGGCACAAAAATAGAGACATAGACCTGTGGAATAGAATGGAGAATCCAGCCACACATCACCATCTGATCTTTGACAAACCAAACAAAAGCATACGCTGGGGAAAAGAATCCCCATTTAGTAAATGGTGCTGGGAGAACTGGTTAGCCACATGCAGAAGACTGAAACTGGACCAGCCCCTCTCACCGCTGACAAAAATTGACTCTCAATGGATAAAAGATTTAAATTTAAGACAAGAAACATAAAAATCCTAGGAGAAATTGTGGGGAAAACTATTGACAAAATTGGCCTAGGAAGAGATTTTATGAAGGCAACACCCTTGACAATTACAGCAACACTAGAAAATAAATAAATGGGACGTGATGAAGCTAAAAAGCTTCTGAACATCTCAGGTTACAACAAGTAAAGTAAGCAGACAGCCTTCAGAATGGGAGAAGATGTTTGCATGTTATGAATCTGACAAAGGGCTCATAAGTAAAATCTACAGAGAACTCAAATTAATCAACAAGAAAAGAGCAAACAATCCCATTTATAAGTGGACAAGAGACATGAATAGAAACTTCTCTGAAGATGACAGACCAATGGCCACCAAACATGAAAAAAATGCTCGCTGTCCCTAATCATTAGAGAAATGCAAATCAAAGATAATTTTTAAGATGAGGCAGTACTCAGATTTTGACAGCAATTTGATAAGAAGGCTTAAATTTAAGACAAGAAACAATAAAAATCCTAGGAGAAATTATGGAAAAAACTCTTAAATTTTGTCTTGCACTTTGTTACAGTTTTGATACATAAAGAAACTCTACTAAGAGAAGAAAATTGTGCTAGCTTTGGGCCCAATTCTGTAATTTTTTCATAGGAAAAACCTCCTCTACAACTAGTGTGGCCAGGTATGCCTCACACCTGTAATCCTAGCACCCTGGGAGGCCAAGACGCGCAGATCCCCTAAGTTCGAGACGAGCCTGAGCTAGAGTGAGACCTCCTCTCTAAAAACAGCCGGGCGTTGTGGCAGGCGCTTGTAGTCCCAGCTACTCGGGAGGCTGAGGCAAGAGGATCAACTTAGGCGTAGGAAGTAGGAGCTAGAAACTGTTTGAACATGTGCTAGTTACGTCTTGAATTTGGCTCACTGGTACATTTTGGACCACCGATAAGTTATTCAAAGACAATTTCCAAGCAAGTGGCAAAACCATTTAAATATGAAATACATATATAGGCATAGACATGGATGTGGATATATTTTTGTACACTATTAAAATATCTTTGAGGGGAGAATCCTTGGCAGCAAAGAGAAAGTTGTGAATATGTTATTAAATAATTAATAGCTTTACAAAAGGAAACTTGATCTTGACTTTTCATATGTTAGAGGTCTGTGAATTACAGATATTACTCAGCATAATCACATATCTCTAACTCCCACCTATATTTACTTTGTCATAAAAGCATATTAAAATGTTTTAATAGAAACTTACCAAATGCAGAATATAAAGGTCTTAACACAATAACTAAGAAAATGTCATGAAGGCTATGTTAACCAGTTTGATGAAAATATTTCAGATTGTATATGAAACCCAGCACATTGTACCCCATGATTGCATTAATGTACCCAGCTATGAGTCAATAAAAAAAGTTTTAATAGTTATACATAATATTTCATGCTAAAAACATTTAAAGTAAGCCCTATTGAAAACTCTAAAGCAATCAATTTAAAACTTTTTTTAATGCTTCATCAGCTTTTTTTCTTTTTATTTCAGATTAATATGAGGGTACAAACTCTGAGGTTATGATGTTTGCATGTGTTAGGTAAAGTCCCTGCTGTAGTTGTGTCCTGCCCCAGGAGGCGTGCAATGTGGGCGCACCCATCACCCTCCCTTTTCCACGCTTCCCTCTCCCTCCTTCCCCCACAGATTGGGTTGAAATGAGTTTTTCTCCTCTGTGGGTGTGTATTAAATCATCTACTGGCTTTACATCAGTACTGAACACATTGGATCCTTGCTTTCCCATTCTTGTGATGCTTTACTAAGAAGAATGTGTCTTAACTGCATCCAGGCTAGTACAAAAGATGTAAAGTCTCCATTTTTTTTTTTTTTTTGGCAGTTTTTGGCCGGGGCTGGGTTTGAACCCGCCACCTCCGGCACATGGGCTGGCACCCTACTCTTTTGAGCCACAGGCGCCACCTGTCTCCATCTTTTTTAACGGCTGAATAATACTGCATGGTGTATGTGTACCACAGTTTGTTAATCCATTCCTGGGCTGGTGGGCATTTAGGTTGTTTAACCAATTTAAGTTTGTTTTTTTTTTTTATAGAGACAGAGTCTCACTCTATTGCTCTCTATAGAGTACTGTGACATCACAGCTCACAGCAACCTCCAACACCTGGGCTTAGGTGATTCTCTTGCCTCAGCCTCCCGAGTAGCTGGGACTACAGGCGCCCGCCATGACGCCTGGCTATTTTTTTTGTTGCAGTTTGGCCGGGGCCGGGTTTGAACCTGCCACCCTTGGTATATGGTGAGCCACAGGCGCTGCCCCAATTTAAAAGTTTTGATAGTAAAAAGCTGAGGGATGGACATGAAGTGATAAGTAGCTGGAGAGAAACAGGCAACATTGACATTTAATGTATCCTTAAATGTTATTGACTTCTTGCTATATGCCAAGCATATATACACACATGTTAATTCTCAAGACAATCCTTTGAAGCAGCTGCACTTTAAACCAGACAAACATACAAGCAAAAAAACAAACCCAACAGCTCATCTCGACGAAGTGGTGGACTCTGCCCCTTACTGAGAAGGGGTGATAGAAGTGATTCAAGCCGCCTTCCATGCATTTCCTCAGTATCACTTTTATTCTTAAATATTGTGCACTCTATTTTTATATTTAAATGAAGTAAGTAGTTTTCTGTCTGGCTTAAGCAGAAAGACGTAGGGGAAAATGAGACCTCTGGGTTGTTAAAACCTTTGAGCCATGCTTTCTCAAGCCAGGTACTGAATGGCTAGGACGGCGTCACATGTGTTTTCTTAGGAGTAAGGTCTTTCTAGGAGCTCATGAATGTTGAAGCATGAATATATCAGACAGAGGCAACCAGGGCAATTCTTGATTCAAAGTAGAATTTTTGTATTATTTCAAAATATTAAGGGGTACAGATGTTTTGTTACATGGTTCGAGTAAAGGCTATAAATGTGCCCACCCCCCCGATGGGGGGTTGCCCTGCCTCTCCTCACCCACCCCTAGTGTAGATTTTTTTTACCCTTTGGATTGCTAGCTACACAATCTGAATTTACTCATTAACTGCAAAATATCAGCTTTGGCTTTGAATGTGCAGATGGAGCCTTTAAGCGAGATCTTAACTTTTAAGATATTTGACCTTCAAGGCCTTAAGAAGACTGGTACAAAGGGTGACACAGGAGACATTCCACAATGATGGACCTTTACGTTATTGTTTAATTCAATCCAAATATCTGTCTTTTTCCCCACTCCTTGTTTTTTGTAATTGCTATAACTTTATGATTTTATTCTATTCATGAGTCACATGTGTGGCTGAGCTATCAGTGTGGCCCCAAATATACATTATTCTCTCTTCTTACTCAAAGAAAGAGAACCCCTGAGTCTCGGCCAGTTTTCCAGAATAAAGACTGTATTTCTTAGCATTCCTTGCAGCCAGGTGAGGTCATCTGAATAATTCTAGCAAATGCAACGGCAGTGGAAATGAGGACCAGTGTGTGCCCTTTCTGGCTTTCCCAGCCATCTTTGAAAACGAAGTGATCTTGAGGTGAAGGTTCACACAGCAAGGCCACAGCCTGGGAGGGGTGAGTCTCCCAGAGTTGGGAAAACTCTTCCATTCTGGTCAGGGCCAGCCGCCTTCACACTTCTTACACATAAAACGTGTATTTCCAGCTTGTTAATCTGCTTTCTTTTTAAGTTGCAATCAAAACAACTTATCTTAAAACAATACACAATTTATTATCTCATTTGATCTTCACTGCTTGTAAAGTATCTCAACAAAACCAGCAGCGTAGGTTAATTTCAGAGTTGTAGCAGTGCTGGCACAGACGTGCAGCTCCCATGACCAGACACTGTTGAGCTGTGATCGCCGATGAAGCCCCTTACTGGCGAACATTTCTCCCACTTTACATGGTACAAAATGATTGTCCTTCATTCCGAATAGTATCTGACAATATACAGTTCAGCATATTTTGCAGGTGAAACAGTCTTTGATATAGTTGAAGATACTGCTTGCCTACCTTACAAAGTTTTCCAAAACTATTATCTATTTGAATGACATGGGAGGTCATTCACATGCAAAAGTCTAGGGTTTGAGATTCTCAGATGAGGAAGGTGGAGTGGAGGAATTTCAAGGGTCATCCTTCAGGGTGAAGGAGGCTCTGGCAACCGCAGACCCCAGGCAGCTACTAGCCTGCCTTACAGAGGGAGAGGCTCCTTTGGTGGAGGAGATCCCTGAAGGCACAGAGCCAGGTCCTAAGAGGACAGCTCAGCCAGCTCTGCCACTGGCCATGTGGCATTTGAATGGAGGGGCCTGTGATGTTTTGTCTCGATGCCACAGCTGGTTATGTAGATAAACCACTATGAATTAAACTTTAATCAAGTGTTTAGCCAAGTTCAATCCAACCTTAGCTCTACAAAGCCAGCTATGTCTTTACCCCAACTTTTAATCTGGTAAACAATTTAGTGAACTTTGGAAGATTCTAGATGAATTTTTTTCTAATTTTTCATATAACAAAAAGAACAATAATAAGTGCTTTCCTAATTTTACATGCATTTTATTAAAGTACTTTAAAGTTTGAGTTTTGAGATATGTATACTTAAAAGCCTTTGAAAAAAGTGATTGAATAACTATTTCCTTTTTGGATGGAGAAACAAATTTTCCTTTTACTTAAAGAAAAAAGAAAGAAAGAAAGAAATCACATTTGGGAGGCAGCCACCAGGGACAGTTTCACTTGGAAAGAGACTTTTTGAGAAAGTTCCAAGTGACTGAGAAAAGAGAATTATAATGGAATTTGCACCACAACTTTTATTCTGACAGAGGGGCTATTCATCCTATGGAATTCTTTTAAAATCACTGACCTGAACAATATGCTTCTGAGAATGTTTTCCTGCTTAGCTTATAAAGATATTATTATGTATCTATGATATAATCACAAGAAAATGTTCCCTCTGGGGGCATTTGTTGTTTCTCTAATTAGCACAGTTGATTGTAGAATTGATACACTTCAAGGTATAACAGGAAAGTAGATATAATCTTTTAGCAAACTGCACCTTCTGTTTTCATACTAAAATTTGTTTTTATATATAATAATTCTATCAATTAAAGAACAGCCTATAAACAGACCTTTTTAGTTTAAAAGGGTGAGAATTACGGTAATAAGGTCAAAATAATGATTCCCATATTATTTGTGATGTTGACATCAAGACAAATCTATTTTCAATTATAAACCCTGATTATAATTTCTGATGCAAATTATATTCTCTGATCTCAGTTTTCTTCCTGTGTATTGGAGCTAGAAATACTCCTTGTCACTAAGGACTATTTCAAGGACGTGGACAAAGGACGTATCTGAGGGGTCTACGTGGGGCTTATATCCAGTAGTGTTATTTTAGAATCCATGCGATTCTAAAGCCCGTAAATAATAGAAATACATATTTTATTAACAGTGCTTCTCATTATTTTAGCTGTGAAACTGAAGGACAACTCGGTAAAGTCCACCAGCTGAGAAGAACGCCTAGGCTTTAACTGTCACCCAGGTCTTCTCAATTATTCAAACTATTTGGGAAGATCACAGATTAGGTTAATGTAAAACAGCCATGAAACTAAAACGTATTTACACTTGTCTTTGAAATGTATTTGGTTCTTACATTTGAAAACTGGTATGTCTGCTGGTCTGATACTTACTTCAAAGAAAATGGTGAGGACAAACTAGGAACTGGGGTTCAGGCACAGAGAAAGATGTCCAGCTCCCCCCAATCCAGCTCTTCCCTGAACACAGGCAGTGGCTGGAAAAAAAAAAAAAGAAGAAGAAGGAGTCTGCTTTTTCCTTAACAGATGAAAAATTTGTGCTCTCTCAAAACTTCCTTAGAGTAAGGAGGTGGCTAAGCATTTGAGCTTCAAAGGGCTTCTCTGCTGCAAACTAAGCAGAGGAAATTGGAATGTCTAAAAAGCTGTAATTAACCAAATGCAATAGTAACTGCATTGAACTTGAAAGCAAGCTGGTTATTCTGGACAATCCCGCATTCCGATAAACCACCCAAAGACAATACTGATTAACATTAAGGGCAGTGTGCTTTGAATATTTATGAGGCATAGAACTGAAAATACCAAAACAAAGCCTCCACTACTGATTTTATTATTTATTTAGAGATAGTAATTTATTTTTAACTGAGCTTCTAAAGAGCTGATGTAGTAATAACATCAAGTTGGAGGATTTTTCTTTTCAGAGAGAAGGAGCACTTCTAGGAAATTTTCAGATTCTTTTATTTCAGATAAAATATTTAAATGCAAAATTTGAAATCAGATAGAAATTGATTTAAGTAAGACACATTAAAATGGACTTAAATAATGATAAAATCTGCTTTGTATTTTAAAAGCCACGCATAAGTCTCTGACTATCAAAAGTGAAATTCTTAAAGGAGAAGGTGGCATTTTAGTAGAACAAAGACATCAAATCTGATCTTTGGAAACCACAGAGATTGTAATGTGACTGTTTTTGTTTTTTTAACATGTCGATTGTGCTGCGGCGCTCTACCCAGGGTAACAGTGAGACTGTTGCAAAAATTAATTAAATAAACAAGCAAATAAATGGATCAGAATAAAGCCAAAAGCAAAAGATGCTGCCTGGGGCTGCAGTCCTAGGCTGGGTCTGGATGACCAGGTCCAAGGCGCCTCTCCGACATGGTGTCAGAGGGAGGCGTCAGCTCTTTGTCACGGGGCTTCTCTGTGTGACACAGCACCTGGTTTCTCTCAGAAGTGATCAGGAGAGATCAGGAGCCCTGCCTCTGATGACCCTGACCTCTTGCCACATACAAAACTTAAAGATGCATAAAGACTCACATGGAAGGGTGCACCTAAAAATTCTAGAAGAAAACATAGGAAAAACTCTTCTAGACATCAACCTAGGCAAAGAATTTATGATGAAGACCCTAGGCAGACGTAACGACAATAAAAACAAATAAGTCAGACTTAATTAAATGAACAAGCTCGTTCGCAGTAAAGGAAATAACCATGAGCAAACAGACAGCCTGCAGCTTGAGAGAAAATACCCCCACACTGCACATTCAAGAGGAAAACACCCCCACACGGCACATGCAAAAGGAAAACACCCCCACACAGCACATTCAACAGGAAAATACCCCCACATGGCATTCAACTGGAAAACACCCCCACACGGCACATGCTACAGGAAAATACCCCCACCCTGCACATCCAACAGGAAAACACCCCCACACGGCACATTCAACAGGAAAATACCCCCACATGGCATTCAATTGGAAAACACCCCCACACGGCACGTCCAACAGGAAAACACCCCCACACGGCACGTCCAACAGGAAAACACCCCCACACGGCACATGCAACAGGAAAACACCCCCACACGGCACATCCAACAGGAAAACACCCCCACCCTGCACATCCAACAGGAAAACACCCCCACACGGCACATTCAACAGGAAAATACCCCCACAAGGCAATCAAGAGGAAAACACCCCCACCCGGCCGCTACCACACGAAAAGATCCCCACCCACCACAACCA
>CAUYON010055360.1:0-15244 GCA_963573935.1 Arctocebus calabarensis
AGGGGTGGGGGGAGGATGGGTAGAGGGAGGGCAATTAGTGGGAACACACCTACGGTGCATCTTAGCAGGGTACTGGTGAAACTTATTAAAGGTAGAGTATTAATGTCTTTATATAGTGATCAAGGAAATGCCATGAAGGATTTGTAACAGTATGATCTGTAACAGTATGATCAAAATATTTCTGAATGTATATGAATCGTGCCCTGTGATTGCACCAATGTACATAATTATGATTCAATAAAATTATTAAAAAAAAAACAAAACCTCTGCTTATAGTAAATAGAAGAAAAGGAAGGGGACATAGAAGTCTTGCTAATAACTTCTGGGTCAATGTTCTGCTGGCTAGGGACGTCCAATGTTATCTTTCTTCTACTTTCTAACTTCAAGAATCATTCAGGAAAACAAAAGCAAAGTGATGACAGTTATAGAGTCTGCTACTAATGGAGGTGTGATTATGACTATGTACAAGTTTATAAATATGAAGAATGTCTCAAGAAGGACCCACAACAAATTAATGACAGCAATTATTTCTAGGGTGGGAACATGGTAACTGGGGTTAAGAATGGAAGACTTTTTACTGCATTTCATTTTCTACCTTTTAAAATTTTTCCATGTGAATGTACTCCTTATCCTAAATGAATTTTAAATAATATTAATTAAAAATACTTTCAATTTTAACAGTTTCTAAAATCGTTGCCTGTTTTTTGATAACTCCATTGAGAAAGGATTTGTAATACGGAAAAAATACTTCCCTTTTTTTATGTGATAAAATTTTTCAAAATAGAAACAATCTTTTCTAAAAAAAAAATAGTGCTCTTTAGTTTTACCTTTTACACTGCTCTAATAAATATAAATTCTTCTAGCAAGTCTCCACTTGGCTGAGGAATTTAGACAGTAACAAATTACAAACAGTGGCTATCTCTTCACTTATCTTTTGAAATGTGAATTCAGCATCCCCAGCTGAATACTACTAATATCCTTTTAAATGAATAAAGATCAAAAGTTTCAAAACCAGAAGCATAGATTTTAACATTATTATCCCATATATTTTTAACTTAGCCATTCTCATTCTACATATAGGCCAGGAGCGGTGGCCCATGCCACTGGGAGGGCACTCTGGGAGGCTGAGACAAGTAGAATACTTGAGCTCAGGAGTTTAAGACCCCCATCTCTACTAAAAATAGAAAAACTAGCTAGGCCTCGTGGTGGGAGCCTGCAGTTGCAGCTATTGGGAAGGCTGAGACAAGAGGGTCTCTTGAGCCCAAGAATTTGAAGTTGTTATGAGCTATGATGATGGGGTGGCACTCTACCCAGGGAAACAGAATGGGACTCTGTCTCAAATAAAAAGCAATTATATAAAGTATATCCAGAGTGTGCTTATACTGTCACTGAGTAAATGTATCACTTGTTCACTTTTCTCTCAGGCTCTGTTTATAAGATAATGCAAAAAAATATGTAAAAATTGAGATGGCAATTTTTTGCCTTTATGACACACAAGTAACTATCTTCACTAATAATGCAATGATCTAATTTTCCCAGATCCTTAGCAGTTGACTGGGGTGGAGCAGGGGATTTGATGGAAAAAGATAGGCAAGTAATTCAAGGAATGGCATTTGTAGTTGAAATGTGTGCATGAAAATAAACCCTATAACAGTATATCTTTCCTCTGGTTTTCACAGGAAACGGTTGCTGAAACCCCAGTCATTGGAGCAACACCTTCCCCCAGTCAAGTTTTTAATGTTAACACTTTTTCCTGTGAACCTCTCATTCCATCAACTCTTTTTCTTCAACGTGGGAGTATGTTCAAGTCTCTTCCACTTTAAACAGACACACGCACACCCAGAACTCCCAAAGAGACAAACAGACCCACATAAACACAGGGAAACATACAGACACAGCTGCACACACAGAAAAACAAAAACAGGTACACACACTGTCACATACTCACACATAGACACTCAAAGACACGCACAGAGAGGTAGGTAGACATGAGCTCACACAGACACTCACATGGAGAGCACACGAGGAAGCACACACACATAGCCAGACACAAACAGGAGCACACCCAGCGTGACAGTCTCAAGCCTACACTTGCCAGCTCTAGTTGCTCCATTCCCCTGGCTGCCATCCTCGTCCTCTCTTTGGCTTTTCTTCCAACCTCTTTTTTAAAAAGTCTACACTTGCTACTCCAGTTTGTCACCACTCTTTCATTTCCCTTTCCTCTGCAATCTGTTCCCTGCTCTACCACATTATGAAATTGTTCTCTCTTAAGGCATCAGTAATTTCCTGATGGCCAAAACCACACACACATTTCAGGCCTGAGCTTTCCTGAACTCTCTCCTAACACTTGATGCTGGTCAATAATCCTTTCTTGCAACACACTTGTCAGTTTGATTTTAAGAAATTACTCTGGCTTTAAATCCTCCTACCTTTCTGACTACTCTTCATTTATTTTAACAATTTTATTACTATTATTATTCTTCATTTAATGGCTATTTTATTTTATTTCAGGAACTGTCCAGGGTATGCAAAGGAAACACAGTTTGTCTCTGGCAGAGCTTAATGAGAAGTGGAGAAGAGAAACGATAAAATCATTGATCACCAAAAAGGATAGTAAATGCCTTGTCTAGAGAAGTGCAGGGTGTTCCAGGCAGATGGAGGGACAGAGACAGGCACTGTTGATAAAGAGACATCTCTGGGAAATGATGTGCAAGTATAATCTGAAGAGTGAGAAGGTACCTGCAGAAAAGAAAGATGTTAGATGCAAAGGGAGCAGAGAGTGTGGAGCCCAGGAGGCCTCACTCACTTGAGGAATGGAGACAGTTTCAAGGGAGTGGGACACAGTTGTAGTAGCTACCATCACTGAGGGGTACATGGTGCCAGGCTCTCAGCTGAGTCCTTTTAGACATGTTACCTATTAGGAGTGTCCAACCTGCAGCCCATGGGTCACATTCAGCACATTACTTAAGGTCCGTTTTGCTTATATGGGGTGTTAGATTTCACAAAAATTGTGCATGGACCTTTTTTTTTGTCATCAGCTTTCAATAGTGTTTTTTTTTTTCTTTTTTAGTGTTTTTAAAGTGAGGCCCAAGACAACTCTTCTTCCAATGAGTGGCAGAAAAAAATAAAAGTCGGGCACCTCTGATTCCAGACAATGCCATGTGGTGGTTCTTATTATCCCTACATTTACAGAAAATAATCAGAGAAAGGAGCTAATGTCTTAGGCTTACTATCCACTAGTTACTGTTATATGCTCTTGATGGAGCTCAAAAATGCCCTGGTTCACTGAATGTTCAATAGCAACCTTATACTATATACATGTAGGATAGGATCTCTCTAGCTTTTTTTCTCTATAAAGATATAGATATAAGTAGAAGGAGATAGATAAAGGTATAGATAGATACCTGCTGTCTACTTGTCTGTTGACAGGTAAGGCAACTATAGGAGCCAGAATTTAAAGTCCCACATGTCTGACTCCAAAGTCTGTGTTTGGTCCACTCCACTATACTTCCCCTAGGGTCAATTAATGAGTCTCAGGTACCCTGGGTTGTCCTGACTGTCCCTGTATTGTAGGGGGGGGCTCCACATCCTACTCCTACATACACACTTGCCCCTACACAAAACTGGCCCAAGAAGCCATCCTAGTTCATCCTTCTCCACTTCTGTTTGTTTGGTTTATTTTTGTTCCCCTATCATTACCTGAATCCTTATAGCCATTTCCTTAAAGAACATTTAACATCATGAGAAAAATTTTATTATATATTCTCAATATTTCTTTCTAAACACCAAATTCTGTACACACTATTTTCTAAGTTTGGGGAACTACATATGCGCATAGATAAAAGACAAAAAAAATACACATAAAAATATCATTCATAGTTATTATAATAGATGATTTTTATTTTCTTATTTATGTTTTTTCTATTTCCTGAATATCATCCTAAAAATATATTTTAACAATGAAACTTCTACATCATTTTTATGGTAGCTAATACACAAATGTAGCTTTTCTCTCATTGCATGATTATTAAGTTCCCTGCCATGTGCTATAAAAGGAAAAGGAGGTAGTTAGATTCATGGTCATATTGCTGAGGGAGGATGCATTTTTTGTATTATGTGATATTGTCATTTGAGATAAAAAATTAAAACTTGATCCATTTTTGTTTAGGTAGCAGCACCTCTCCTGGCTGGTAACATGTGGGATTTGCTAAAACCAAGTCATTTCTCTCAAGTTTCGAGTTTCGAAGATTTAAGGATCGAAA
Organism: Arctocebus calabarensis; assembly: GCA_963573935.1. Taxonomy (NCBI): domain Eukaryota; kingdom Metazoa; phylum Chordata; class Mammalia; order Primates; family Lorisidae; genus Arctocebus; species Arctocebus calabarensis. The sequence continues at coordinate 4,263 of CAUYON010055360.1, forward strand.
GAAAACACAGTATGTGTCTTAATACTCTGTCTCCCAGCAGGGGCCCTGGTAGTCTATGTCAGCGGGAAGTAGCTCTCTGCATATCTCTCACAATCAAAATGAAAATAATATCTCTCCTGACAAATAAATACATCAGATATAGAGGCCATAAGCACAAAACGAAAAAAGAAATGGTGTCATTAACCATTTTGACCTGAACCAGTTGAAACTCTCTTACCTTTAAAGTACCTTTCCTCTCTTTTTTCAACCTAATTCTATCTGGTTCAAAGATTTTGGACTGTTAGCACCACTAGGAGCAATCTTAAGAGCACGTAATTGGCATGCATGAAGGATTTTAATGCTAATGAACTCTACAAAAAATCCCATGAGCATCCAAATTTCCAAAATACATTAAATTCCTTGTAAGACAAAAGTTCTTAAACAAAGCCATTATTGTGGTAGCATCAAAGCAAACTTTCCTCTCAAGAAATTGGTTTCCACCTTCAAAACAACCCTTAAAGTTTCTATCAAAATTCACATTTTGTTGATAAGGAGACTGAATCATTGAGAGACTTAAATGATATACATAAAAATCTTATAGCTTTAAATGGCATAGCTAGAACTCAAACCTAAGTCATGAATATGTTTTGCCACATATTAGGTTATATCCCTTCCATGATGTTTTATCTCCAAGGACAAAATGATGCAGTGATGGTTATTTTTAAAAGTCAGGAAAAATATCTAGGATTTGCAATAATACACATATCTGTAATATACTGGTCTTACTTTCATTCATTCATTCACTCATTCACTCATTCATCAGGCATTAGAAACATAAGCATAAATGCAACACTCCAGAAACAAGCCTAAAATAAACTTGTCAACCTGTTCAGTAGAGCAATAAAATACTTACAGGCTTTGATTACTTAATATATAAAATACACTTACTTCATGTGTTGTTCTGGGCCATAAACTTAAGAGAAAATGGAATTTACAAAGGATGCTGAAGATAACAGAATGATTAAATGGTTGCGAAGCAAAAAACCACAAAAAAAAAGGTAATTATTTTGTTAACTAAAGAGAAAGGAGCATAATAATAGTTTTTTTGCGTATGAAAGATTGTTATCCTGACAATTATGACATGCTAGTTTCCATTTCCAAACAAACTGTGACAAAAACAAATTAAAAAAAAAAAGCATGGAGGGTTTGGATAAATGTATTCAATAATCTGCTAGGTATGAGAGATCTAAAAGTTTGGCTTAATTTATAGAAAAAAACAAGATCATGGAAGTTCAAAAGAGCAGTAGAATCTCTAATCCTGTAAGACTTTGTAAATAAATGATTTCAACAAAATAAAACTATTATTATTTTCTCTGAGTAAGGTGCATATAAGGAAAATAATGAGACAAAATTGACTACAAAGTGCTGGACATTTCTATGGTTCAATAAAATAAGGTATTTAATATCATTGTATTAATAAATATGTAATATTTGTTACCACTTCCCACCTAAAATTATTCTGATTATTCCATAAAGACGAGCCAATATGTTTATGAGCACTGGCATCATGAGTGCTACAACCATGGCCCTCTTCTCTATCTCCAAGTGACGTGGAACAGGTGGTATGTTGTCTGTGCATGTCCTAAGCAGCTCCAACTGCCCAAGATAGTCCTCCTCTGAGGAAGTGTCCAGGGTGGAGCAGTAGGAAAAACAGCACCCAGATGATGGAGGTTGAGGACCTAGAGCAGGTAAAAAGAAAACCAAACCATCCTGATGGAAAGTGAATATTCCTCATGCTAAGAACAGGATGCAGTCTTACCAGTACCCAGTAAGCTGGTTTTTCCATTTGATTTACATTCTATCAGGTAGTGGCCACCCAATAAATATTGGCTCATTGAGGCGGCACATACTTCCCTAGCTCTGTTTCTGGTAAACTGACTTCACTTCTTCTGCCAAAAGCATTGTTACAATCGGGATCACTGTTGCTTTAAGTAATTGCTGTTCCTTCTGATAACCTCAGAAGGATTGTTGGAATTTTAGCACAAGAACATAATTGGCCACAGAAGCTCTCAAAAAAATTGGACACGGAAGGAATTTTACCTCAACATGATAAAAAATACTACATATGAAAGACTCACAGCTAGTATACATATCATACTGAATAGGGAAAAACTGAAAGCCTTTCCTCTAAAATCTGGAACAAGACAAGGATGCCCACTTTTACCACTGTTATCAACATAGTACTGGAAATTCTAGACGAGAAATTGGACAAAAGAAATAAATTAAGGGCCTGCGATTGGACAGGAAGAATTCAAATTATCCTTCTTAGCAGATGAAATGATATTAGAAGTGGTATCTAGTGAAATGTAAAGACTCCACACACACACACAAAAAAAAACCTAATAGAACTGATGAATTCAATAAAGTTGCAAGATAGAAAATCAACATCGTCTGCATTTCTATAGCATTTCTATATGCCAATAGTAAACAATCTGAAAAACAAGCCAAGAAAGAAATCCCCTTTAAAATAGCTACAAAGAAAATAAAATACCTTGGATAAACTTAACCAAAGACATGAAAGAGCTCGATAACAAAAACTATAAAATATTGATGACAGAAATTGAAAAGGACACAAAAAATAGTAAAGAAATTCCATGCTCATGGATTGGAAGAAGCAATACTGTTAAAATCAATCTCTAGATACAATACAATCCCCCACAAAATATTAAGTACCAATGACATTATTCACAAAAATAGAGAAAAAATGCTAAAATTTATATGGAACCACAAAAAAACACAGAATATCCAAATATATCCTTAACAAAAAGAACAAAATTGGAGGAATCATGCCCTGGCTGCCTTGTAACCAAAGCAGAGTGCAACTGACATAAAAACAGACATATAGACCCATGGAGCAGAATAGAGAAACCAGAAATAAATCTATGCATCTATAGTGAACTTATCTTCAATATAGGTGTCAAGAACATATAGTGGGGAAAGGAAAGGAAAGGAATAAATGGTTCTGGGGGCCAGGCATGGTGTCTTATGCCTATAATCCTAACACTCTTGAAAGCCAAGGCAGGAGGATCATTTGAGCTCAGGAGTTCATGACCAGCCTGAGGAAGAGTGAGACCTTGTCTCTACGAAAAAAAAAACAGTTAGCTGGGCCTCATGGCCAGCTACTTGCCTACTTGGGAGGCTGAGGCAGGACGATCACTTGAATGCAAGAGTTTTAGGTTGCTGTGAGCTCAGCTGATTCCATGGCATTCTAGCCTGGGGCCATAGAGTGAGATTCTATCTCCAAAAAAAAAAGTAATAAATAGTGCTGTGAAAACTGGATATCCGTGTGCAGAACAACGAAACTGTAGTCATATTTCTTGCCATACACAAATCAAATCAAAATTAATTAAACAAATAAATCTATGAAACTATGACCTGAAACTATGAAACTAGTGAAAGTAAGCTTTGAGAAAACATGTTAGCACATTGGTCTGGGCAAGGACTTCTTGACTAATCCCCCTAAAGCAGAGGCAACCAAAGCAACATGGGACAGATGGGGTCATGTTAAGCTAAAAACTTTTTTCACAGCAAAGGAAATGCCAAAACAACAACAACAACAACAATGAAGATAGGATCCACAGAATGAGAGAAAATATTTACAAACTACAACGGATTACTAACTACAACATCTAAGGAGCTCCAACAACTCAATAGGAAAGAATCAAAAATCTGATTTAAAAATGGGCAAAAGATCTGAATAGACATTTCTTTAAAGGAGACATACCAATGGCCAACAGGTGTATGAAAAAATTTTCAACATTACTAGTCATCAGAAAAATGCAAATCAAAACTACTATCTTCACCCCAGTTAAAATGGCTTTTCTATGGATGGATGTTGATTTTGTATCAAAAAGACAAACAACAAATGCTGGTGAGGGTGTAGAGAATGGGAGCCCTCAGACACTGTTGGTGGGAACATAAATTAATGCAGCCACTATGGAAACAAGTATGGAGGTTCCTCAAAAAACTAAAATTGGAACTACCATATAATCCAGCAATCTCACTGCTGTGTATATATCCAAAGGAAGAGAAATGAGTTCATTGAAAAGGTATCTGAACCTATGTCTTTTAATACACCATTCACAGTAAGCAAGATTTGGAACCAGCCTAAGTGTCCATCAGTGAAAAAATAGATAAAGAAATTGTGGTACATATACATGGTGGAATAGTATATGGCCACAAAAAAGAATAAAATCCTGCCATTTGCAGCAAGACAGATGGAACATTATATAAAGTGAAATAAACCAAGTACAGAAAGACAAATCTCACATGTTCTTACTCACATGTAGAAGCTAAATATTAAATCCAATGGATCTCATGGAGACAGAGAGTATAATAATGGTTACCAGAAACTGAGAAGTATAAAGGGGAGGGGAGGATAAAGTGGGGATGGGTAATGAACATAAAAATATAGTTAGATAAATGAGCAATATTTGATAGCACAAAAGAATAACTATAACCAATAATAAGAGTATACTTTAAAATACCTAAAAGAGTGAAATTGAAAGAAACGATAAATACCCAAGGTGATGAATATCCCAATTACCCTGATTTGATAAATTCATGTCATATACCTATATCAAAACATTATATAATACCATATGGAGATATACAATTATTACATACACAGAATAATTTTAAAAATTTTTTAAAGAAAATAATTAGCCAAGACGTGTGAAACAGGGAAAGTCACTGAGACACAGCTGTGATCTATGAGGCAGTGACAAATTAGCTCCATGGAGAGTGCCATATACTCTAGCTTGGGCTCTTCTGAAAGATACAGAAAGGAAGTGGGGAGGGGCTGAATCTTGAGGACCACACATCTCCTTTCTACACTGTTTCACCATTCTTTCTGACATAAGAGTATTCACAGAGGAAGGATTTGGGACCTAAATGCCTAAGATATAGAAGATGTAGAGTCATACCTGGGAAGAGGGACATCAGTGCCTACCTAGTGCTAATCCTTCCCTACATACTAAAGAAGAGAGTCAACTGATTAAACTATTTATAACAAAACTAGTCATTCAGTTCATTCCAACTCTGAGTCTACCAATCAATTATCTCATTGGTTTTACTTTTGATAAAATAATTTCTCTTGAATAATTATATTCTACAGGAAGTTTGACTCTTAAAAATCATTTCATAACTATTTCACAGAACCTGAAAAAATTGCCTATTTATCCAATTTTTTTCATTGTTATGCTCCAATAACCCAAAATGGGTCACAGTGAATTTTATCAAGCATAAAAAAAACTCAGTTCTGGTTTGGAAATAAAAATTAACTTAGAAACTTAGAACACAAGGGAACGAGAAACTTAGAATGAAAGTACATTTTCGACTAGAGCACTCCTGTTGAGACATGATAAAAAAAAATGTTCACAAGAGCATTTTTGAATGAGAGAACATCTCTCATTCGTAAGAGACTATTTCCACTTGAAACAATCTAAACAAAAGAAAAAATCTTTATATTTCAGGAAAAATGTGTTTTTCCAAGCATTTAGGTCTTTCTTCAAACAAACACATGTCATTTTTCATTGCTTATCAAATATTAAATTTGTTGGATTAAATCTTTTAGTTTGATCATGTTTTACAAAATTTGAGGCTATTTTCTTATAGGTGATTGAGTCCATAGTTAGATAGCATGTATAATTTGACATTATGCTTATTTTACAATATAACTGAGCAAACTGACATGCAATATCTAATTCATTTCCTCATTGTGTTTAAGTACTTTTTAAATAAAAAAAATTGAAAAGACTTAAAGCCATCTGAAGATCTCATTGCCATGAACTCTCATGGCTTGTCCCAATTCTATTATCCTTCTAGAGTGTTATGATAATAAGTTTTGTTTGAAACAAGCAAGCATAGCTAAGGCTGAGCAACGTCATTGCTCTGCTGGAATTTGACTTGCTATAAAAATTGGATTTAATTTAAAGTCTAGTATTTTTCATTTGCCAGGAAACCATTCACTAAGCAGCTAGAAAATTAATTTACAGTAGCATGTTAAAGGAAGGACACAAAAGTACTATGCAATAATCAGTATATGCAGTTATTTAAAGGATGATAACATTTGTGGACGGTTTATACTTATTTAACAGAATCGTTCAAAAGTGAGGAGAGGAAGCACTGGGGAATACAAGTGAGACAACTCAAGAATAGATGGTCCCAGTCCCAAGAGAAAATGTGTTTTGTCAGGGGATAGCCCCAGGAGACGGAAAGCATGGTGTCAGAATGGCAATATAGGGAAGATACATATTTTGCCCAAGGAAAGGCTCACAGAGGCTGTATGACCTAGACGTGTATAGTGAAAACGGTCAGATTTCTCAGCTCCTGAGAAGGCACAAAAGAAAAGGAATGCAGATCTCACACTTAAGGTAGTGTAATTAGGGGATGAAAAGACTGCATGATTCTCATGGACATACTGAGTGAGGCGACCTTGGGGCTGTAATCATCTCAGCACATCAGGTATAAAGGACAATGTCCAAAGTCTAGACAATGTAGTTGTGCAATTACAACTCGGTGGTGCCCAACAGAGGCCAAAGGTGACTGAAGATCTGAGGTTCCTTTACCCGGATGATACTTGTACTCCCACTACTTAGATCAACAGAGGGGTAAAGGAAGAAAGAAAGAAAGAAAGAAAAGCAGACAGCAAGTTATACATTTGCACAGCAGGTTTTGCAGCAGTAAAATTCATGTTGGCTAGAAAGACTTTTACAATGACCCATTCATTCATCCAACAGCATTTATGGAGCTAGAATTTTGAAACACTAATATTACCTATTAGATGATAACCAGTACCATACATTCCAGAAATACAAAGATTAATGGGAAAAAGACCCTGTCATTAAGCTTGTTTCAGACAAGTACAGTAGAAAGGTATGTGAACAAATAATTGAAATATAGAGTAATGTGTACTTTAAGGTATATATGTGTGTTTGTATGTGTGTAAATGGTGCAGTGAAAACATAAAGGAAGATACAAAACACAGCTTCTCAGTGGGGTGTATAGGAAAGCCCATGGGAGCAGAAGATGTTCAGATGGGATTTTTAGGATTATGGACAAGAAATAAAACATTTGCAAAAAAGAGGAAATAACAAAGAGTAAAAGCATACATAATAGTTAAAACATATAGAGATATAAAACAATGAAATGAATGGTTGGGAAATAGCTCCCAGTTGTGGAAAATAATGCTGCAGAGGTAGACACAGGCTAAAATTATGGAATTTCTTACATACTGAGCTAAGGAGTTCATTTTCTATTTGTTTATGGTTTGCTTGTGTTTTTTAATCAAGAAAATATGAAATGATTTTTAAACAATTGTTAAATTTGTTAAATTATTAAATTTGGATTAGAGTTCCATGCCTTATCTTAATTACCCCACTAATGAGGAAGGGACCCCACCCTAGGGTTTTGGGATGGCCAAACGCATGACACCAGCACTGGGTAGATGAGATTACAGTAGTGTATTAGTCACATATACTCATTTCCTGGTGATACCATACACCACCCAGGATCACACAAGTGTTGTACTCCAGAAAAGAGAGAACCAGCAGAGGATATACGCAGAAGGTTTGTACATAGTATCAAGACAGTGTGGTACTCGTTGGTTTCCATAAAAGGATGAGGTTGACTTGTTTATATAATTCTGTGGGCTGGCAGGGAACAGAAACCCACTATTCAGGGCTAACCAGGAAGTGTACATGACTCCCTTGATAAGAGTTATTTGCTAGGTGACCTTATCCACAGAATCAGAGTGGAAAGGGAACTTGCAATCAGGCTATTAGAGACCCTCCAGTTTCACCAGATGTCAAAGGAGCACATGTAACCAGGTCTTAATTTTATAAATGATACCACATGACTCAATTTAACTAAAAAAAATCTAGTATTTGGTTAAAACTAAACTCATATCAAACTGCTATTTTTCAGGTGGAGTGTTCAAAAATTCTAGTATATTATTTGGAAAGAAACATAATAATTGGTATATTCTCAATAAATGTTCTCTTCCTTGCTGACTTTCTTTTGATCTCCCCATGAAACAGTTTTTCTCTCTTTGTGGCAATTGCATGATTTTGCACTCTGTATATCTCTGTTTGCACTTATGTTCCTTTGTCATAAGAGTGTACATAAGTTATTTGCAACCCTAGAGTAAAACCTGTTTAAGAGAGGAAAGAGGACAGCATAGGAGCTCAGTAAATTTACCAAATTGAATTGAATTCCAAACCTGTCAACTAATTTGATGAAAGCAAGTAACAGAATGAAGTCTTTTGACACTACTAACATTTTTTCAACTGCATCAAAAATAGAGTGCTTGTATTACAGATTTGAACACTTTCATACTTTTTTTAGAATTAAAGAAGTTGTTTGAGGGGGACCACATTGTCTACAGCAAAATATTCCTGAAAATATGTATTGGTCATTTGAGCATACTTCTATAATGGTATATATATTAAAAAAAGAAATAAATATGCATATCATTAATACTAAATTATAGTAGAATATTTATGACCTCAAAATGTTAGAAATTCATTAGTCCTATATCACCTTTTAAATCATTCGTTTTTTCCCTCCTTGCAATAAAAAATAGAGTAGAACCCCCATAGTTGACCACCTACCTGCTTCAACCACCTCCTTAAGTTGACCTAATTTTCATAGACCAGACATACACCACATGAAGACTGGCCTCTATATATTGTCCAACTCTTGTAAGTTGTATCTTGACCACTTGAACTGTGACACGCAATATTAATTAATCCTCTATAACTTGACCAGTTGAGTCCACTCTACCCCACATTGTAGAAAGTATGGGCTTTGCCTCTTAGTTGTACTGTTTTCTTCTTGAGTACAAGTTCTTTTTTTTTATGTTTTATTATTATCACATATTAGATTAGGCTTAATGCCTTACTGTTTACTATGTGTTGGAGAAGATTTTTTAACATGAAAGACTGGTCTGCAATGTAGGTACATCCTCCAATTCCTGCCAAATTTTACATTTAATCAAGACACACATTGGCCTAAAGGAAAGAACTCAAATAGCTGACATTGAAGAAAAGGTTAATCTTCTACATTTTCTGGAAAACAGCAGACAATGGAAGATGGTAGAACATTTTGGTGTTAGCAAGACTACGATGAGCAGTATTTAATAATGTAAACGTGAGTACTTGGAGAGCTATGATAGGGAAAATAGAGACCTACAGAGGAAAAGGAGGAAAATTTCCCTCAATGAAACCACATTAAGCAGGTTGAAACAAATGAAAGCATTTAAAGCCCAAATCTCTGGGTTGATAATCCAAGAAGCTGCTAAAATACTCACATAGGAATTTGGGGTGACAGATTTTCAAGCATCAAGTGGTCAGCTTGAGAAATTTAAACTGCAACACAAGATCTCTTAGAAAATATTGTGTGGTGAATGCAAGAAATTCCAGTAGAAATTGTGGAAGAGTGCAGTAGAAATTGTGGAAGAGTGATTTTAAAAATGCCTGGAATTTGCTAAAGCCTTCAAAGATGCAGACATCTTTAACACTGGTAATTGTAGATTCTTTTTCAAGGGAATGCTTGACAGGAGCCTTGTCATAAAGGATGACAAATGTAATAGTGGAAAATTTTCTTTCATTTTTATTTATTTTTTTATTTCAAATTAATATGAGGGTGAAAATTTTTAGATTACATTGTTCTCTCTTCCAGGATAAAGTGTCAGTTGTAAAAGAGCCCCTCTCCCTTGAGGCATGTGACAATGTACCCGCACAATGTACATGATAGATGAGATCCTACCACATGTCCTCCCTCCTTCTGCCAATCATCTTCCCACTGTCCCCTTTCCCCACCCCTCCTTCCCCTGACCCTATACTAGACTGTATTCATATGAGCATGTAATTATTTATATATTAGTTTCATATTAGTATTGAGTACATTGGATATTTATTTTCTCATTCTTGTTATACTTCACTAAGAGGAACATATTTCAGCTCTATCCAGATAAACATAAAAGATGTAAAATCTCCATCTTTTTTAATGGCTGAATAGTATTCCATGGAAATAGAGTTGAATAGTAGAAAACTTTCCAAAGAACATTTCACATTCTGTTTTCACCTAGCTCAACCAAAGAGAAACTAAAGCCTTGGTGGTTGGTAAATTGGCAAAGCCAGGAGCATTCAAGAATCTGAAGCTTGAAGACTACCCAGTCACTTAGAGATCAAACAAATGTTCATGGATGGCAGGTGCCTTATTTGGGGAGTGAATAGGGATATTGACCAAGAAATTAAGAAGAAGAAGCAGTCTATTCTACCTCCAGTAGTCAACTGTCCTGGCCACCCATAAGTGTATCATCTCACAAATGTATACTAAAATCCTGCCTCCAAACGCAACCTCAAAAATCCAATCTTTTGACCAAGGCATCATCAAAACATTCAAAATGCACAGTTAAGCCCAGATCCTGCAGTCGGTCATTACTAAAACAGAAACTTGTAGCCCATATATGGAAGCAACTTTAACTGCTACCCAAGAGCATGATGTTTGGCCCCATCAGTCTATCTCCCACGGTAGGAATTCAAAGAAATAGATTTTGAAGGTTTTGTTTCTCTATGTGATGAGTTGGCAACCTGTAATGAACCTGACCCCAAAATAATTTTCCAAGTGATATTGACTAAAGTATAGATTAATTTTAAAAGTTCATGAAGCAGTTAATGAAGTGAAGAAAGCAAGTGAGGATGACACAGAAAATTCAGAGACTCTAAAAGAAGAGGATGTCAGGCATCTGATAATGCAGTTGAAGCCATTTGTTGTGAAAAAAATGCTGAGGTATGCAAAGTAGTGTAGCCAAAACTTTGAGAGTGATTTCTCCACTTACATTTGTAATAAGAATAAGAAACAGACTAAGATTGACTTTTTTCAGAAAAAAATTATTAAACCATGAGAAAATAGTATATGTATTGATTTTATATGACACT
>CAUYON010055362.1:0-13551 GCA_963573935.1 Arctocebus calabarensis
TTTCACAGCATAGAGCAAGTACTCAATAATATTATATATCTATTACTTTTCAATTTTATCTATTCTGCAATTTATAAATCGTAATAATTATGCTCTTATTTATGACACAATTGATAAAAAATACATGTGATCTTTCACATATAAGTTCTTAATGATTGGCTCGGCACCTGAGGCTCAACAGGCTAAGGCACCAGCCACGTACACCTGAGCTGGCAGGTTCACATCCAGCCCAGGACCCGCCAAACAACAATGGTGGCTGCAACCAAAAAATGGCCGGGCGTTGCGGAGGGGTCCTGTAGTCCCAGCTACTTGGGAGGCAGAGGCAGGAGACTCGCTTGAGCCCAGGAATTGGACGTTGCTGTGAGCTGTGATGCCACAGCACTCTATCCAGGGTGACAGGTTAAGGCTCTGTCTCAAAAAAAAAAAAAAAATTCAAGTTCTTAATGATCTAGAGAGTGTGATCAACGTTATTTAATCAAAAATTAGTTAACTAATATTTAGAATATTTTATTTTGTTACACACTTTAAAAACTTTATTTATATAAAAAACTCATTTATTTTTAAAAGCATTAACAAGAGAGAAAGAAAAAGAGAAAAGGAATGGAGCGGAAGACATGCTCCTTATTAGAGTTCAGTGGGAAGGTGGGATTTTTGGTTCTCTGGAATTGAATGTTTAGTGTTTTTATAAATGAAAGAAAAAAGTTAAAGGTACCTACAAGCCCACAGCTGTTCTATTACCCACACCCCACCGATGGATAAAAAAAGCCCCAGGAAAGAGCAGAAGAGGACAAGGGAAGCCAAGAGTGGAGCCAGGTCTGGATGGGGACAGTTTCCCCTGTGCAGCATGCTTTTACAGTCACATACAGGAAAAGGCTCCTTTTTGCCAGAAATGGTGGATAGGAGTGGGAAAAGTGGAATGGGAAAAAAGGCAAATAAGGAATTTTAATGCATGGGAAAGGTGGGTTGTGCACTTTTCTCCAATCCCATAACCTTAATATATAAGGGAAGGGGGAGGGAGGGTAGGATAAAGAATTCCAGTTGCATAGAACAGAGCTTTTAGATTAAGGGGAGAAGGCAAATTAAGGGAATATATATATATATATAAATCAACCCTCATAGCAGCTGATTAATCTAGCGCAATCTGTTAATAATATAAGTGAGAGTGGGCAGTACTGGGGGAAGGGAAGGAATGGGGGAGAGACTGTTCCCCTGTACCACCCCTACAGAATCGATGGTAAATGCTTGGGCACCTACGGAGTAGGAGTTGTACCACTCATTCCTCCCACCAACCTCACTTTGAGATTCATCCAAACAATATTTTTGCAAAATCCCAACCATACACTATTGAGCAAAAGCTGGCTGTGGCTAAAATCAGAGACTACTCGAATCCCAAGTGGAGAATCTGAGGTTCTCTAGGTCACTTATCCTCTTCTTTCTGGTATTGAGGGGCAAAAGTGGGTAAGACAGCAACAAAAATAAAATTTGCAAAATCATGAGAAATGAGACTGCAGAGGCAAATAAAGGCACATGGAAGGGAGGGAGGAGATGCACCCAAGGCCAAAGGCACAAAGAAGAGGCAAAGCCCAGGGCAATCCCCACCTTATAGGGTAAAAGAGATGGTAGTTATATATATCAAGTTCTTTAGTTGGCCAACCAATCCAGGACGGAAACAGGGGAGGATAGGCCTGTAAGGGTAGGAAAGGAGAAACAGGCTGTCGGGAAGGCAGCTTTGAAGCCTTCAGCCAGTTTCAGACTAACTGGTTCATGCACATTCCTACTAGTCTCTAACTAGAGGTTCCTCTTCTCAAGATATTCTTCTGCTCCTTCTCAACCAAAAGTCTTGCTATTCTCCTCTTCCCATAGCCCTTTGCAAATGGCCAGGCCAAGTCAGCGGACATATAGAATATTTTATTAGTTAAGGTATTAAAAGTCATATTAAAGCCAAGTGCAGTGACTCAAGCCTGTAAGCCCAACACTTAGGGAGGATTGCTTGAGATGTGCCTGGGCAATATAGCAAAAATCAATTTCTAAAAGTAAAAAAAAAAAAAAGAAAAAGAAAAAGAAAAGAAGAGGAAAACAATGAAAATTAGCCCAGTGTGTGTCTGTCGTCTTAGCTACTTGAGATGCTGAAGTGGGAGGACTAGTGAAGGAGCAGTTCAAAGCTACAGTGACTGAATATGGTACAGCTACACTCCAGCCTGGGTGACAGAGGAAAACTTTGTTTCTAATAAAAAAGAAAAACTTTTCATCAATGGCTTAAGATTTTTTTAATTCAATAGTCTTTACCATCAATTTTACTTTAAGAAAACAATAGCAATAAAAAAGTTAATATGTGTTCATATACATGAAATGAGGTATATTTTAATTATGTGAAATACTCTTATAGTCTAATTTTAAGTCTACCAAGTAGGAACTTGTTTACATCATTAACATTTTTATTTTTATTTAAGTATTTCATTTTTTCACGATTGCGGTCTATTCTGTTAAGTAAGTTTGTTTTTCTAGTTTTAAAGGTATTCTATTTTTATATTTTTAAATAAGCACTAAGCTATAATAATATATCTCAACGAGCACTAAGATGTTTGAAAAAACATTAAAACAAATTTTTACAAAGAGAAAACATGCCTTAACTAATAGCGTCTCTTAACTCTATTATGAGCGACTAAATGTGTACATGACAGTGACCATGGAAACAAATGCAGTTGGACTCTGAGGATAGAACGGTCACATCTTCCTGAATACAGTTCTACAGTTTCTGTTTAAATTGTGCAGATCTGATTGAAATCATGATGCTTTTTTCATCACTGAGCCTTTTTTTTCTAAATTATATTTATTATGTACTAGTTGAAGGAAACTGCAAGTATACCATTATACATCTTACGTTCTCCCTGGATTGCTGTTTTTAAAATGTACTTCAGGTGATTTAAACAATACAAAACAAAACTGTTTTGATTAAAGAAAAACAAAAAACGGTGATAGAGAAAGAGGTCTATATCATCGTATATAATTATGGGGGAAAAAACTCAAATGTTTCAAATCAGAATATATAGAATCTGAGGTAGGAGAAGAGTTCAAAAAAATCAGTAAACTCTCAAACAATAATCTCTCCAGTTTTCTTAAAGCATTCGTTATTCTAATGACACAGTTGTCATGCTTTATAGAAACTGAAAAAAATGATTAATTGCTTACAACGAATCATCAGTATGGTTATCATTTGTAGAGTATGGTAAACATTCTCTTTGTCAAAATATCTAATTGTTAAGCTATAAAGAGATCATTTCTATCTAGGGTTAGGGTCCCATTCCCATTTGCCTTAGCCTTTTAAATCTTTACTTAATTTTGAACTGTAAGGATCTTAAAATGTCCTATTAATTCTCAAATAAATGTGGAAGTTTTTAGGCAAAAAAAAAATCCACTAAACATTTTAAAAATGTATTTAAAGATGTTGACTATATTAAATGCTAAATATTTAAAATATGTATCTACTAAAGTGAATTTGCAGGTGTTCCTCATTACCTGCAATTTTGCTGTTTTCAATTTCAGTGACTTTCAGTCAAGGGTAGTTTGAAATAATATATGGAAGATTCCAAAAACAAACAATTTTGAGATGGAGTCTCACTATGTCTCCCTGGGTAGAGTGCTGTGGTGTCACAGCTCATAGCAACCTCAAAATCTTGGGCTTAACCTCCCAAGTAGCTGGGATTACAGGTGCCCTCCACCACGCCTGGCTATTTTTTGTTGCAGTTGTCATTGTTATTTAGCTGACCCAGGCAGTTTTGAACCTCCCAGTCTTGGTCGATGTGGCTGACGCCTATACACTGAGCTTTAGACATGGAGCCCAATTTATAGGTTTTAAATTGCATACTCTTTTGAGTAGCATGATGAAATCTCATGTGCTTTCGGGGACGTGAATCACCCCCTTGTCCAGCATATCCACAACGTATACGCTACACACTCATTAGTCAGCAGCTGTTACCATGGTCAGATTGAGTAAACTTATATAGAGGGTTCAGTACTGGCTACTGTTTCAGGTATCGACTGGGGCTCTTGAGACATATCCCCAAAAGCAATGACTACTGAAATCATTGTTATTTTAATATGGCTTATGTGGGTAAAAAGATCTATTAGAAATAAAATTCTCAGAGCATGTTTGAGATAACTAGTGGTTAGAGCTACTGAAAAAAGATCACCATAAAAATGGTTTTACGAAGGCTAAAACCCAATTATAGCACAGGAATACAGGGAAAGGGGAAAGGGAGGGGAGGGGAGGGGGACGGATGGGTGGAGGGAGGGCAATTAGTGGGAACACACCTACGGTGCATCTTAGCACAGTACTGGCGAAACTTATTAAAGGTAGAATATTAATGTCTTTATATAGTGATCAAGGAAATGCCATGAAGGATATCTGTAACAGTACGATCAAAATATTTCTGAATGTATATGAATCGTGCCCTGTGATTGCACCAATGTACATAATTATGATTCAATAAAATTATTAAATAAAAAAATAATAATAATAATAAAACTTTCTTTGCTGCTATCACAGCAGTTCCTTTATGAAGGCTTCTTACCAACCAGAAAGTAGAAACAGGAGCATTCAGGACACATTCAAAACCCACGAGGTGAGTAACTAAATGACATTCACTTTCATAGGCATGTTCAAAGGGGCCTAAAGGTTTTGGCTTGGATCCATGCTCTGCTTTACAATTTCCCCCAAATAGTGGATTTAACAGATGGAAAATGCACCGGAGCAATCCTCTGCAATTCTACTGAAGTGTCTCCATTATGGTTTTTAAATTTTCCTTTCCATAATGGATCACAGCCTGTAAAGGTTTTGAGCGGCCCATTTCAGCATCTGGAGCAAGCCAAGAGACCATCTTGTGCCCCTATAGTTAGTTAAACTGGGACAAGAAAACAATTTGATCTTTTTCAATACACTTCTTCAGAATCAAGTGTTTGATACTGGAGTTAATTCAAGACCAGATGCCAATAGTCAGGAGTTGGTTTTGGCTTTGACTCTTGGATTTACTAGACAGCCTGGAGGTGTTAAAGCAGCTCATTTAGTTCCGTGCAGTAATCTACTAAAGCATTGCCCTTTGTTTCATAAATTTACTTTTTACTTTGGGGCTCAATGTTAATATAGCCAATTCCTTTGGAAGAAATAAGACATCTAATAGGACTTTTATGTGACTGCTTTGTTTAATTGAAACACCACATGCAGTAAAGAAACTACATTGATCCCAAAGCACACCAAAATTCACGAATCACCCCCAAAGCATATTTTCTACCTGTGAAGGTATTGTTTTCTTATCTCTACCTAACGGGCAGGCTGGAGTATGTGTTGCAGTTTCAGCAACTTGTACAGATTTGGCCTCTGGGAAAAAAATAAGGTGCAAATAAGTCTGAGTGGGTGCTGATCACATAACAAGCATGAGAGGGTCCTTGCTCAGTTCTTGAATAGGACTGATCCCTAACCAGCTCCAAATCTGGATTGTCTGAGGAGTTTCAAGGTGATAAAAGTAAGACAAGAAAATATTCTTAAAGGACATAACAGTCATGAGTTTTTCTCTCCTCTGGTAGAGGAAGAAAGTTGGGGGATTTTAGAGTTTACAGAGATAGCAAGAAATACGCATGAAAGAAAACAGAAAGATTTCATAGGTTTGCCTGGAAGCAGAAAGTCACTGGTATTTTCAGTAAAGAGTAAGCGCTGAATGACATGAAATATGAAAGATTAAATGGAAATCTTAAAACTAAGTCAACAGATGCCTCAGTTAACTTTGCCATTGTTGCCACTGCACACAAAGAGGGCAGGCCTTTGCTATGGGGTAAGGGGAGAGGTTGTTGTAAGTGTTGAGGGTGTGATATTCATTGCACTCTTAAGTTAGAACCCCTCAAAGCTTTCTGAGTCTCTCATATGCAAATAGAAAGAAAGGTCTCTGGTAACTGGGGAGTCTAGGCACAGGCAATTTTGAAGACATATTTTTTTAAATTTCAGATTAATGTGAGGATACAGATGATTAGGCTACATTGTTTGCATTTGTTAGGTAGAATCCAAGTTGTGGTTGTGTCCCTCACCCAGGAGGTGTGCCAACCCCTACATTGTGCCTGTTAGGGGAGAGTACAACAATCCCCTCCTGCCTCCCCTCTTCTCCCTCCCACTTGAGTTTGTGTTTTTCTTGTGTGTGGGTGTGTATTTGTTCTTCTACTGTTAGTGTTGAGTACATTAGATACCTGATTTTTCTTTCTGGTGATACTTTACTAAGAAGAATGTGTTTCAATTGCAGCCACGTTTATGCAAAAAAATGTAAAGTCTCCATCTTTTTATGACTGAATAGTATTCTAAGGTATACATATACCACAGCTTGTTGATCCATTCCTGGGTTGGTGGGCACTTGGGTTGATTCCACATCTTGGCAGTTGTGAATGGAGCACTAATAAACATTCTAGTGCATATGTCCTTATAATAAAATGTTTTTTTTCTTCTGAGTAGATAGCAAATAATGGGATTGCAGGATCAAATGAAAGATCTATTTGAGCTCTTTGAGGATTCTCCATACTTCTTTCCAAAGAGGCTGTATGAGTTTGCAATCCCACCAACAGTGTAAGTGTTCCCTTCTCTTCATTTGCAGCTTTGGGACTTTGTGATATGAGCTATTCTCACTGGGGTTAGGTGAGATCTCAGGGTGGTTTTGATTTGCATTTCTTCAGTGATTAGCACAATAGGCATTTTTTCATGTATTAGTTGGCCATTCATCTGTCTTCTTTAGAGAAGGTTCTGTTCATATCTCTTGCCCAGTGATAGATGGGATTGTTTTTTTCTTTTTTGTTGATTAATTTGAATTCTCTGTAAATTCTAGTTATCAGCCCTTTGTCAGATTGGTAACATGCAAATATCTTTTCCCATTCTGAAGGTCATCTGTTTGCTTTCCTTGTTGTATCCTTAGCAGTGCATAAGCTTTTTAGCTTAATGAAGGCCCATTTATTTATTTTGAAGGACATTTTTTACGTTATAGAAGGCTCTGGTGAGTCTGTCCCAGGTAAGGGCTCAAGTACGAATAAATCAATCTATACCAACATCAAATAATTCTTCTCTTCCAGGGAGCTCCAGAAAAAGGCTCTCCAGCTCACCTTTAAGAACGACACGTTGGTGGTTGGGTGCAGTGGCTCAAGCTTGTAATCCCAACAATCTGGGAAGCTGAACTCAGGAGTTGAAGACCAATCTGAGCAAGAGCAAGACCCCATCTCTAAAAATAACCAGGTGTTGAGGGGGGCACCTGTAGTCCCAGCTACTTGGGAGGCTGAGGCAAGAGGATCACTTGAGCTCAAGACTTTGAGGTTACTGTGAACTATGATGCCATGGTACTCTCTCTACTGAGGGTGACAAAGTGAGACTCTGTCTAAAAAAGAAAAAGAGTGGCATCCTATTTATAAAGTAGATCTCCAATAGAGTCCCCAGAGTGGAGTCCCCTACATAGAAAAATATGTTGACTAGTGAAAGGAATATTTGAGATTCTTACCAAATTTGGTAAGAATTGGTTACTTCCTTAGAGGTGGTTACCCTAAGGAAGGAATGATGAAAAGATGGCATTGTAGAGTGTGTAGACCTGGTGTCAAAAAAAGGCAGATAGCAGGGTTTTTTCAATTGCTTAGAGATTTCTTCCTTTTGTTTTGAAGGCAATTGTGGATAAAACCAAGAATCTACTTACTCAAAAGGAAGTCATTCTGTCACATAGAATTTATTCTTTATCTTTTTGTTATATTTTCCTTTTATCTGTTTGTTTGTTTGTATGTTTGTTTGTTTGAGATGAAGTCTCACTTTGTTGTCCAGGTTGCCATGGAGTCAACCTAGCTCACAGCAATCTCAAACTCCTGAGCTCAAGCGATCCTCCTGCCTTAGCCTCCTAAGTAGTTGAGACTATAGGCATGCCCACCTAATTTTTCTATATTTAGCAGATATGGTGTCTTGCTCTTGCTCAAGCTGGTTCCAAACTCTTGAGCTCAGGGGAATACTCCTGCCTCAGCCTCCCACAGAGCCAGGATTATAGACATGAGCCAATGAGCTGGCAATTCTTCATCTTTTTAGATTCTGTCTTTCAAATTAAGGTGAAGCAAATGTTTCCCTAACGCTCTTTTCTTTATAATACACACAGTGTCTTTGTCTAGACTAAACACAGAAATGTTCCTGTTCTCAGGTTTATCTAATAGCTTAATCTGTAGAGCTATTAATTTAGTCTGTAATTTTTTTCTCTGAGCCAAAGTATTTTCAAAGTGCTCATCAAGTTCTGGTAATTTAGAGTGGTGGAAGTCTGCCATCTTATTTTCTTTTTTCTAACTAACTCTCTTCCCTCATTTTTCAGACCATCAGCAAAGAAAGTGGTTAGAGCAGTTGTGACATCTCCACTACTCTTGAGAACATAGTATTCTGGAAGATGGTAGTTAAGCTGTCTCTGAAATCAGGAATGAATCCATTTTTGTTCTCCTTACATAAATGAATTTTTGACTATTCAATTTTGATAGGAAAAGCCTCAGAAATTGCTGCTAAAGATCTTGTCTTATTTTTACAAGGAGAGAAGCATTACTAAACTGATAAAAAAAATGGAACAAAGTTTAACGACAGATAATCAATCAATTCTATGTACTTTGTAAAAAGGGTCTAGTATCTCTGGTTCTCACAGAAGAGATGAACTAATTGATAGAGATCAGGAAGTCCCAGACTATAAACCCCTAAACCAATATTCAAGTTCTGTCTTTCCTTGGGAGAGATTAGAAAGTCCTTCCATTACGGAAATCTTGACCAAGGTTTAAAGCTGAAAGCCCATTTACATTAAAATATTTTACAAGGGACATCCTCTGGTGAAAGGGTTATGGTTAAGAAGGAGCAGTGGAGGATAGGCAAGGGGTTGAAAAAAGGTATAGGGGAAGGAGAAAGGGGACATTAGAGGGGGCCAGGAAGAAAGCGAATTCAAACAAGGATCAGAAAACAAAAAATAAAAGTGTGTGTTTAGAGTTTAGCTTCTCCTCATTTCTCTAAGCTTTTCCTGTGGAGCCCTTAAAAGAAGTAATTTTATAATTTAGCAGTCTTTTAGAGGTTTTTGTCTTGTCCTCATCATACCACTTTATCATGTTGACCATTGAACATTTTAGAATCTTTGAATCTTTTGATTCTATGGTGATATATAAATAAATTATCTTTTTCATGTCCCAATTTCTTCAAAGTAGCCACTAAAGTTCAAAACTATTCTTGGTAAAAATCTTGCCAGAGATTTCAATAATTAGTGCTATTGTCTCTGTAATATTTAACCTATATTCAAATGACCTGAAAAACCAACACACTCTTCTGGACACTGTGGCCCCAAGTTCACTGTGAGCATTTCAATGAATAGAACAAATCCAACCAAGGACAATGAAGAGGAAGAATAAAAGTTCAGGAGGTACTTCATGGCCAAGAGAGCCAGCCACTGATCTGGCCATAGAAGGGCCTGCTCCTCTTTGAAGTGGCCCAGGCTGCATGGCGGGGGGGCTGATCCTGCTGAGTTTCAGCACCACAAGTGTGGGAGAAAATCACCATAAGGAATATCAGCACAAAGCTCCAGTGGAAGGCTCCAAAGGAGAATGCTAAATGGAAAAGGGTGGTGGGAAGTTCTGCATAGCATTGTCAGTGGAGGGCAGACTGGTGGCCAAAGTTCAGCGGCACTTAGCAGAAGTGGGATTGGCTGAGGGCCAGCTGGTTCCAGAAATGGGAATAGAAGGATTGTTCTTGTGCATTAAGAGGCATTGCTTCAGTGGGCTGGATGTTATTGAAAGGTGCGAATAGGAAGAAGAACAGCTGTGGAATAAGGATGGGGGTAGAAGCACTTGTAAAAGCCACAGCAGGAAACTCTCAGGTCCCGAGTCATTTGGGATATCTCACATGCAATAGCAGAAAAACATGTGTCACATACAAGGCTTTATTGGCTTCATGCAAAGTCATTCCCCAAAAGGTGACAATGTCAGAGGGGGCAATGTCTTATAGTAGAACTTCCTTGACTAAGCTTGATTAGAACTTCCTTGACCTCCTTTATTAAGTTACTAGACTAGGCTGTGGATTGGGGTTCTCTGGGAGGAAAGAAGAAACCTTTTTTTGATCTTTCTCCTCTTTATATGTGAAAAATTCAGATATGCTGGGAATTCTGCAGGGTGGGATTCACATAGAAAGGTTAATTCAATGGATACATTTCTCCACTGATATTGCATATCCAGATAAATGTGAAAACCTTTTAGAATTTTAGCAGGGTTCTTTTATTTTGTCAAGATCCCAGGGTAATGAATCATAATTTTAAGAAAGAGAATTCAGTATCCATGGCTGTTTGCTTATTTTGGTAAGGGGAATGTTGGCACCCTTAGGGGACTAGTCATTGAGTATGCGATATTGGCATGGCAGTCAAGCAGGAAAAGCAACAGTTCTTACATAAACTGCAGCTGCATTTAACTTTCTCATGGCATTTCAGCCCTTTTCCCCACTCCCATCTTGGGTAGAAATGAGTGAAAAAAATGGTACCAAAAGAAGGAACAAAATCTGTATCAAAGAGATTTTTCAGATGCTTTAAAATCCTGGGATGCATTACATTCTTTTGAGACCTAGGATATAAATTAGTCCACTTACTTTGTTCTCTGAATTATAAGGCTGGTTCCTGGACTGAATGTTCAACCATGCCCTTGTGAACAAGTTCCACTGTAGTTAGAGGCGAAGTTACTGGAGCGGTTTCCACACATCTGAGTCGCTGCAGGGAAATCTTGTCACTTTTGTCCTTTCCACCTCTTCATGATTTAAAAAAGTTGTTATAAAAGCACTGTTTTTGTCATAAATTCAAGCAGTTTGTAACATTTATAGATCTTGGCAAAAGTGCATCATGAAAGTAACTATTAATTCCAATTTTGAGACAAATGTAGGGTACCATCCTGTAGGTGTTACTTGTCTGTGTACTTAAGAGTCTCATGAAATATAAAACCCCTTCACTATTAAATTTAAGTCTTGCTTGAGGTTTATTTGAACTGGTTTTCCAATGTGTATTGTGTATATAAAAATTGACTTTGTCCAAACCACTCATTTAATTGCTTTTGACTTAGTTGGTACATCAAGTACTGGCTGTTCCATGGGAAGTATAGTTCTGAAACAGCAGAGAAACTATTGTCAGAATTTAATATGGAACTTGACAGGATAAGGACACTTGTATTCATGATCTCATTCATGTATCCCAGAAAAGGTTTTTAATTAATCATGAACTTCTAGGTTCAGTTGGGGTTTTTAGAATATATATTTTTCTTCTCTTTCATTCGTCACTCAATTACATTTTACTGAAGACATTATTTACAAAAACATGTTTAATTGCTTTAAAAATGTAAACTTTTCTATAGTTTTTAATACCATACTTTAAAAATTTTACAGTGACAGGTAACTTTTTTTTTTTTCTGTACCTAAGAACAAAAGAAAGGGTCTGCTTAAGGGAACTCAATTGAATGAGCATATGTTAAATGTGTAACTAGCATTATGATAAATCCCATACATGTACTTTTTCCAAAGATGAGATTAGCATATTAGTTTATGCTTACAAGGATATTTAGGAAAAGATATATAAAAGAAATTGGAAAATAAGACTTCTAAAATGTTTCAAATTGAGGGTTTAGGTAGATCTTGTTTAAAACTGTTACATAGGTCAATTTTATCTTCCTTTGCTATCCTCATCTATTCTAATATCATTTTCTCTCAGTTGTGGGCACACTTGTATAAACTAATTCATATTAGGATGCTTTTTATGGAAATTACTAAATATTCATTGTATGTCTATGGCCCTGTGATAGGGACTACAGGATTGCTTTCATTGGCCTTCATGTCCCCCAAAGTAGTGGCTTTATCTGCAGACTTGTTCAAAGCACAGAATCTCAGACCGACTACACTGGAATTCTCACATGAACATAATTCCTGTGTGGCTTGTAAACACATTAAAATTTGAGACACAATGGTGGTTCTCAAACTTGAACTTAATCAGATTCATTCACCTTAGGAATCTGCAGTTGAAGAACCTCTGGTCTAGAAGGATGTAAAAAAGCCTTGGTCCTTAATTATTTGATAGAATAACAAGAAGCAAATTATCACACATGACTAGAGAACAATTGGGTGTACTCTGTGTGACCTTGACTTTTCCTTTTGAGAAGAGAAAGGTGGATGTGGAGTCAAGTTGTCAGAAGTTCCATTGCCTGGGGACATGGTGGTGCCATGAATGGACCTGAGAAAGGGGTAAAGTATGGCAATTTTGTAAGAAAAGAGGATACGTTTTATAGGCCATCAAAGTCCATAGCACTGATAGCTGGAAATGCATGTTCCGAGAGCAGCCAAAGCTCAGAATGAAAAGACTAAAAGCATCTTGAGGGCAGGAACCTTAGATGCTCGCTTTTCACCCTCACTGCTAGTGAAATGCCTGATACACAGCAGGTGTGTGATAGCTTTCTGCTGACTTAATGAATAAAAGTCAGATGTGATACTTGAAGCCAGGACTCTTCATAAATTTTCCCTCTTAGATGCATTTAGTCTCTGAAAGAAGACAACAAAGCATAACCAAAAAGATTAACCCCAAATTACAAGTCTAATAGTGGATTTTTAGGCCCCAAAGAAGCCAGAAAAAAAAATATTCTTGGAGAAAGATATTTACTCCACTGCCTATGAATGAAGCTGGTTCAGAAGAAACTCTATACACATTCATTTAGGGGTTTTTTTTTATGTTTTTCATGTGTTTTCAGAGCAAAAACTGTTAGCAATCTTAACCATCTCCAGAACCCTTTAAAAATAAAGTAGAAGTGACCTCACGTTTTCCCATGATCACTATCAAAATGCACTAGGTGTCCCGCAGGCAGAGTCTCCTCCATGCCAAGAAAAAGCCGTTTATAGTGGGAGGTTTTATGGAGAGAAATGTGGTATCTAGTCAATTCTTCTATAACCCTCTGTCACCGGTTTTTGTTTCCAGTCTTTCTCCCAGCACCCCGTTTACATGCACGATGTTGGGTTTGCTTGGCCTCTACCAGGCCCAGCGGGAATTCTTCTCCAATGAACTGAAGCTGGTGTCAGGTCAGTTTGCTCCATTCTTCTTACACTAATCCTTTCATCTTAAGGTAATATTTACTGACGTGGGAATCTTGTGATGTGCCAAGACAGTCTGTCTGGGTCTCTCGAAGTAACTAAACGATGACCAAATGTGATCCAGCTTGGGGAAGAGGGGACAAAGGAGCAGAGGGCAGAGAGAGTCCACAGCCCCCGCCCCACTACACGTGGTGGGGTCACGCATCATTGTACCGAGGTGGCTGTCATGTCCGTGCTCCACACCCATAGATCACACTTTACTATTTTTTTTTGTAAGACAGAATTTATTCACAGAAAACACTAAGGCTCCTGGTAGAGGGAGAGAATTCAAGTGGGGAGAGAGAAGCTCTCTCCGTTTCTCTCCCAGTCTTTCCCCATCTCCTCCTTTAGGCCTTTAGTCTCAGGGTATATATAGGTGTATGGGTTCCTTGGCCAGGAAA
>CAUYON010055364.1:0-10364 GCA_963573935.1 Arctocebus calabarensis
AATAAAAAAATAAAACATAGCCAGGCGTTGTGCCGGGTGTCTGTAGTCCCAGCTACTTGGGAGGCGGAGGCAGGAGAATCGCTTGAGCCCAGGAATTGGAGGTTGCTGTGAGCTGTGATGCCACAGCACTCTACCCAGGGTGACAGCTTGAGGCTCTGTCTCAAAACAAAAAAAAAAGAGAGAGAGACGGGGGCTACCTCTAACTCAGGCTGGTCGGGAAGTCTTGAGCTCAGGCGATCCAGAGTTGCAACCAATAAATGAACCTTCAGGCCAGGTGGGGGCGCCCACTGCGCGTAGACGGCGCCTGAGCTCAAGCCTCGCCGCGAGAGCGGCAACTGCTGCATTCCGTGACACGGTGATAGACGGGAACCCTGGGAGGGCGGGACGAAGACCTTGGCAGGGTGAGTTGGCGTCTCTGATTGGCAGTCAAGGGTACTCTGATCATGATAGTCGGCTGAGAGACGAGCGGAGGCGCATTGTTCTCTGATTGGCTGAAGTTCGTCACCAGCTGGCTACGATTGGCTGAGCCGGCTGGAGCTCTGAGTGTAGCCACCCTAGGAGGAACCAGGCCGCGGCAGGTGTCACGCGTCGGGCCCGGGTGGCAGCCGCAGCCAAGCTGGCGGCTTTGCTGCCCCGCTCCCGCTCGCACCCGCGGCTCGCCCGCGCCCATTCGCGGCTGGGCCGGGGCCACTACTCGCTGCCGCAGACCCCGCCGCCCGCACCGTCCTTGCCGCACCCGCCTCTGCCCGGCCTGCCACCTGGCCTGAGTCCCAGGCCACCGCCGCCCTCCGCGCTGGCCCTGGCGGAGCTGCCGCCTCTGCCTGCGCTCCCTCTGCGGCCGGAGCCGCTAGCGCCCTGGGGACCTGGCGCCCACCTGGCACTGCCTGAGCTACCACCCGAGGCCTGCGCGCCCGCGCCGCCTGCTACCGCGCTCTCCCTGCAGGACCTGCCGCGCCTACCTGCGCCAGTACCGCCGCCCGCTCACCTGCCGCTGCCGCCGCTGCCAGAGTCTGCAGTTGCTGCCATCCCTGGGCCGGTGGATGCACGCGGCCGTCCACCCCTAATCGCAGAACCACCCCCTCAGCCGCTGCCGCCGCTACCCGCGCGGCCCTCATCCTTCAACCTGCTGGCAGCGCCTGTGCCCCGCGACCCCTGGCTGCTGCCTGCTTGCCCGCCGCCTGCACCCCACCACGCCTGGCCACGGCCTGCCTTCTCGCCGCCGCCGCACTTCTTCCTGTAGCTGGCCTGCTTGACCACCCGCCTACCTGGAGGGCAGCGGGCTGGAGAGCTGGCAGCCCCACCCGGACAAAGGGCTTGTGCCCCTCACCACATTCCCCACCAGCAGGTTGAGAAGGCGTGGGTGAGCGCCCGTTTGGGGAAGGAGGAAGGGGTATCTTAGGGGAGTAGGCCAGTCTGAGGGAAAAAGGAGAGAGACTGAAAAATAAACTCATTTTAAGATTAGGGTCTTTATTCTGTTTTCCCCTACTGCCTTATAGAAAACGTCTTAGTTAGAAAACGTCTTGGTAGGTCACTTGAGAATGTAACTTACCTCCGCTGATAAACTGGCCAGAGAGCAGGGCCGCAGGTGGGGGCTCACAACACAGTCACAGGGAAGTGGGATTCGGGGGATGAAGTCAGAAATGTAAAAATAAATTTTTTTTGAGGGCGGCACCTGTGGCTCGAGAGAGTAGGGGGCCGGCCCCATATACCAGAGGTGGTGGGTTCAAACCTGGCCTCAGCCAAAAACTACAATAAATATATATATATATTTTTGAGGCTGGGCGCGGTAGCTCATGCCTGTAATCCTAGCACTGGGAGGCCTAGGTGGGTGGATAGCTTGAGTTCACGAGTTGGAGAGCAAAAGCGAGAGACCCTGTCTCTACTAATAACAGAAAAACTGAGGCAGGAGGATCGCTTGAGCCCAAGAGTTGAAGGTTGCTGTGAGCTGTGATGCCATGGCACTCTACCCAGGGCAACAGCTTGAGACTCTGTCTAAAAAAAAAAAAAAATATATATATATATATATATATATATATATAGAGAGAGAGAGAGAGAGAGAGAGAGAGAGAGAGAGAGACTCACTTTGTTGACCTTGGTGGAGTGCCCTGGTGTCACTGGTCCCAGCAACTTCAGACTCTTGGATTTAAGTGATTTTTTTTTGAGACAGAGCCTCAAGCTGTTGCCCTGGACAGAGTGCTGTGGCATCACAGCACACAGAAACCTCCAATTCTTGGGCTTGAGCGAGTCTTCTGCCTCTGCCTCTCAAGTAGCTGGGACTACAGATGCCCGCCTCGCCTGGCCTTTTTTTTTTTTTTTTGACAGAGCCTCACGCTGTTGCCCTGGGTAGAGTACTGTGGCATCACAGCTCACAGCAACCTCCAATTCCTAGGCTCAAGCGAGTCTCCTGCCTCCGCCTCCCAAGTAGCTGGGACTACAGGCGCCGCCACAAGGCCTGGCCATTTTTTGGTTGCAGCCCTCATTGTTGTTTGGCGGCCCCGGGCTGGATTTGAACTCGCCAGTTCAGGTGTACGTGGCTGGCGCCTTAGCCCGTTGAGCCACAGGCGCTG
Organism: Arctocebus calabarensis; assembly: GCA_963573935.1. Taxonomy (NCBI): domain Eukaryota; kingdom Metazoa; phylum Chordata; class Mammalia; order Primates; family Lorisidae; genus Arctocebus; species Arctocebus calabarensis. Next base: position 2,568 of record CAUYON010055364.1, read on the forward strand.
AGCCTTAAGTGATTTTTATTCTTTTTTTAAAGAGACAGAGTCTCACTTTGTCACCCTTGGTAGAGTGCTATGGCGTCATAACTCACGGCAACCTCAAACTCTTGGGCTCAAGCAATTCTTTCGTCTCAGCCTCCCAAGTAGCTGGGACTACAGACTTAAGTGATTCTTGCCTCAGCCGCCCAGTTAATTGGGACTACAGGCACCTGCAACAATGCGGGCTATTTTTTTTAGAAACTTGCGCTTTGGCTCAGGCTGGTCTTGAACTCGTGAGCTCAGGCAATCTACCCTCCTTAGCTTCCCAGAGTGCTAGGATTACAAGTGTGAGCCGCCACTCCAGGTCTAGAAATATAGAATGTTTTAACTAGAGGGTAGGGCGTGGTGGCTCACAACTGTAATCCTAGCACTCTGGGAGGCTGGTCAGGTGATCTCTTGACCTCAGGAGTTCAAGACAAGCCTGATCGAGAGCATCTCCTCTCTACTAAAAATAGAAAAACTAGCGGAACGTTGTGGCGCACCTGTCGTCATAGCTACTTGAGAGGCTGAGGCAAGAGGATCACTTGAGCACAGGAGTTTGAGGTTGCTGTGAGCCATGATGACTCCGGGTCTGCAGGGTGAGACTATCTAAAAAAAAAAGAGAAAAAAATGGGGTGGTGTCTGTGGCTCAGTGAGTAGGGCACCAGCCCCATATACTGAGGGTAGAGGGTTCAAACTCGCCCGTGGCCAAACTGCAACAAAAAATAGCCTGGTATTGTAGAGGGCGCCTGTAGTCTCAGCTACTCAGGAAGCTGAGCAAGAGAATGGCTTAAGCCCCAGAGTTGGAGGTTGCTGTGAGCTGTGTTTCAACAGCACTCTACTGAGGGCGATAAAGTGAGACTCTGTTTCTACAAACAAATTAAAAAAAAAAAAGAAAAGAAAAAATGTTTTTTATTTTATTTAATTAATTAATTTTTTTGCAGTTTTTGGCCGGGGCTGGGTTTGAACCTGCCACCTCTGGCATATGGGTCTGGTGCCCCACTCCTCTGAGCCACAGGCACCACCCTTTATTTTGATTTTTTTGAAATAGAGTCCAATTATGTCACCCTCAGTAGAATGCCATAGCATCACAGCTCACAGCAACCTCTAGCTCTTGGGCTTAAGTGATTCCCTTGCCTCATCCTCCCAAGTAAGTGAGACTATAGGCACCCGGCCGCAGCACCTGCGTATTTTTGTTGTTGTTCTTGCAGTTGTCATTGTTGTTTAGCAGGCCTGGGCCAGGTTCAAACCCACCGGTCTGCCTCGGTGTATGTGGCTGGTGCTCTAACTGCTGAGTGGGCAGGGAGCCAAGAAAAAATGTTTTAACTAGAGTAACCAAAATGTTTCATTTTGCCTTGTAAATTTTTGTTTGTTTGTTTGTTGCAGTTTCGGGTCAGGGGCGGGTTTGAACCCACCACGTTTGGTATGTGGGGCTGGCTCCTTACTCCTTGAGCCACAAGCACTGCCTCTTTTTTTTTGGACAGATTCTCACTGTCGCCCTCAGTGGAGTGAGGCAACCTCCGGGCAACCTCAAACTCTTGGGCACACTTGATTCTCCTGTTTCATTCTCCCAAATAGCTGGGACTATAGGCGCCTGCCACAATGCCCAACTATTTTATTAGAGACAGGGTCTCACTCTGGCTCAGGCTGGTTTTGAACTCGTGAGCTAAGGCAATCCACCCACCTCGGCCTCCCAAGTGCTGGGATTATGGGCATAAGCCACCTCGCCCAGCCCCATCCCTTATAAATTAAAGGATCTGGGGCGGTGCCTGTGGCTCAGTGGGTAGGGCGCTGGCCCCATATACTGAGGGTAGAGGGTTCGGAACCTGGCCCTGGCCAAACTGCAACAAAAAATAGCCAGCTGTCGTCCCAGCTACTCGGGGGGCTCAGGCAAAAGAATTGCCTAAGCCCAGGAGTTGGAGGTTGCTGTGAGCTGTGATGTCACAGTACTCTACAGAGGGCAATAAAGTGATACTTTGTCTCTAAAAAAAAATTAATTAGGCTGCTCTGCGCCTGTGGCTCAACGGGCTAAGGCGTCAGCCACGTACACCTGAGCTGGAGGGTTCGAATCCAGCCTGGGCCTGCCAAACAATTGACGGCTACAACCAAAAAATGTCTGGGCCTTGTGGTGGGCGCCTGTAGTCCCAGCTACTTGGAAGGTGGAGGCAGGAGACTTGCTTGAGCCCAGGAATTGGAGGTTGCTGTGAGCTGTGATGCCACAGCACTCTATCCAGGGTGACAGCTTGAGGCTCTGTCTCAAAAAGAAAAAAATAATAATTAATTAATTAATTAAAGGATCTGGATGCCATTGCTAAGACCCTCCCCAGTTTACATTTGTAGGGCTCTTGGAAACTCTGATCCTGCCTCCCAAGTCTTAGGAAGTGAAACTTTTTTTTTTCTTTTTTTGAGACAGAGTAGAGTGCTATGGCATGTCCCAGCTCACAGCAACTTCAAACTCTTGGGCTTAAGGGATTCTCTTGCCTCAGTCTCCCAAGTAGCTGGGACTATAGGCACCACAGGACACCATTACATGTCCCACTATTTTTTTTTTTTAAGGTACGTGACTGGTGCCTTAGCCCGTTGAGCCACAGGTGCCAAGCCATGTCCCACTATTTTTTTTTTTTTTTTTTTTTGAGGCAGAGCCTCAAGCTGTCACCCTGGATACAGTGCTGTGGCATCATAGCTCACAGCAACCTCTAATTCCTGGGCTCAAGCGAGTCTCTTGCCTCCGCCTCCCAAGTAGCTGGGACTACAGGCGCCCGCCACAACGCCTGCCTATTTTTTGGTTGCAGCCATCATTGTTGTTTGGTGGGCCCGGGCTGGACTCGAACCCGCCAGCTCAGGTGTACGTGGCTGGCACCTTAGCCCGTTGAGCCACAGACGCCGAGCCATGTCCCACTATTTTTTTAAAGAGGGGGTTCTCGCTCTGGCTCAGGCTGGTCTCATACTGGTAAGCTCAGGCAATCCACCTGCCTCGGCTTCCCAGAGTGCTAGGATTATGGTCGTGAACCACTGCACTTGGCCCAAGAAGTGAAACTTTGAAATAGATTCAGGGGTCCTGCTGCTTGGGCATACCAGGAAGGCAGTGGTGCTGATGGCCAGTTGATACTGAAAGGGTTGTGCTGTGAAGTCATCCCCGTGTGCTGGAGATTTTGAAAAGAAACTCCTCTTTCCAGCTTTGCCTGCCCTCAGCCTCACCTGCCAGTTTCTGTACAGCCTGTACAACTCAAAGTTCTCTTTGTTCCTTAGGTGGCTTGTGCCCAGGTAACCAGGCAGACATCCTGTCTCTCAATGCATGGTATCAGGAAGCCAGCCTTGACCTTGGGGGACCTCTGAGAGCCTGGGACCCAGCAGCAAGAAGGCAGTGTATTAGTTTCCTGTGACTGCAGTAACAATTGCCACAAACTTAGTGGCTTAAAATAACAGAAGTTTACACTCTACAGTTCTGGAGACTAGAAGTCCAAAATCCAGGTGTGGACAAGGCAGTGTTCCTTCTGTAGGCTCCAGAGGAGAATCCTTTCTTGCCTCTCCCAGCTCCTGGTAGCTTCATGCCTTCCTTGGCTTGTGGCCACATCTCTCCAGTTCCTGCCTCCTTCTCAGGGCTTGCTTGCCCCTGTGCCTCTCAAATCTCTCTCTGGCATTATTTTATGAGAGATGATATTGTCATTGCATGTAGGGCCCATCCTTAACCTAGGATAATCTCATGTTGAGATCCTTAATTAATTTTTTTTTTGGGGACAGAGCCTCAAGCTACAATGCCCAGCCATTTTTTGGCTGCAGCCGTCATTGTTGTTTGGCTGGCCTGGGCTGGATTCGAACCTGCCAGCTCAGGTGTATGTGGCTGGTGCCTTAGCCTGTTGAGCCACAGGCGCCGAACCGAGATCCTTAATTAATTTAATTGCATTTGCTAAGACCTTTTTTTTTGAGACAGAGCCTCAAGCTGTCACCCTGGATAGAGTGCATCAATTCCTCCAATTCCTGGGCTCAAGTGAGTCTCCTGCCTCCACCTCCCAAGTAGCTGGGACTACAGGCGCCCGCCACAACACCAAGCCATTTTTTGGTTGCAGCTGTCATCATTGTTTGGTGGGCCCAGGCTGGATTCGAACCCACCAGCTCATATGTACGTGGCTGGTGCCTTAGCCCGTTGAGCCACAGGCGCCAAACCACTAAGACCATTTGTTTTTTTTGAGACAGAGTCTCATTTTGTCACCCTTGGCAGAGTGCTGTGACGTCATAGCTCATAGCAACCTCAAACTCATGGACTCAAGTGATTCTCTTGCCTCAGCCTCCCTAGTAGCTGGGACTACAGGTGCCCACCACAATGCCTGGCTATTTTTTTTGTTTAGCAGGCCTGGGCCAGGATTGACCCCATCAGCCATGGAGCATGTGGCTGGCGCCCTATCCAGCCACATGCTGGATGAGCTATGGGTGCCCAGCCAGACCATTTTAATAAGTAAGTCACATTCACAGATTCTGCATGCCAACATGCAGTCCACATCCTCTCCCCTGCAGGGTCTCCTCCTTAGTTGGTTTCCCAGAACGTACTGTGTTTTAGGCCCTGTCTCTTGCTGACCTGGAGCCCTTGGGTAGGAGCTGATGGCACTAATACCTTGATAAAGCTCTTATTGGGCTTGAAAGAAAAAGAGAGTGACTGCCTTTCCCCTTCTCTGAATAATGGCTCAGTTCTCTTCATCCTCCTTCACCTTGTATAGCCCTCCTCTCTCCACTAGGACCCCCAGTAAAGAGGAAGGACAAGAATGAATGTACTCTCAGAGCTGGGAGTGATAACTGTTCCCTGTTGAAGGCTGACAATTCCGACTGATAATAAAAGTTAATTGTTACCCAGTCAACAGAGTCTGTGCAGGTTTACAAATGAAAACTCATTTACATGCCCTGAGAGAGGACTTTGAAGGTCTTGTCTGGTTTGTGTCAGTATGTACAATGGTCCCCAAGGTGTATGGGACACTGGCCTGGGGACATGACAAGCCTAGAGAGAGCATGCCACTCCCCTCTGCGTCCAGGCAGTCAGGGTTAGGCAGTGGGATTTGCCCTGAGGGTGGAGGGGTGGTCACCAAATCTGCTGGGCTTCAGCTGCCTCCACACTGCAAGTCAGGAATGGAGGGCACTTTCACTAGGACACAGACATTGAGAGTACTCTCTGGAGAGAAAAAAAAAACGGGGGCTTGGGCGAGGGAGGCGCCCTGCCCCACCACCTGCTGGGAAAGAGGTCTGGGGAGGCCCAGCTTCACAAGTCCTGAGGGAGGATATTGAAGGCCTTGTCTGGTTTGTGTCAGGCTCTGCTGTTTCCCACTTGCACACCTGGCCCCACTCCCTTAGCCCTGAGCCGGCTGTGAAACCAAGGTGAGTAATCTGGTGAGAAGTCCTGGGAACCTACAGGATTCACCTGCATTTTTTGGTTTGGGAGCCAGGGGACCTTCTCTACCTGTAAAGTGAGGGTCTCTGGCTCCCACAGACGCAGGGGAGGATGCTGCCCTTACCATGCCTTGCCAACTTGTTAGTTCCCTTCTTTTGCTGTCAGGCTACTTTTTTTTTTTTTTTGTAGAGACAGAGTCTCACGTTATCGCCTTCGGTAGAGTGCCGTGGCATCACACAGCTCACAGCAACCTCCAACTCCTGGGCTTAGGCGATTCCCTTGCCTGAGCCTCCCCAGTAGCTGGGACTACAGGCACCTGCCACAACGCCCGGCTGAGGCCACTTTTTTTTTTTTTTCCAGACAGTTTCACTTTGTCACCTTCAGTAGAGTGTTTGTTTGTTTTTGTTTAGTTTGAATCCACCAGCCCCAGGGTATGTGACTGTTGCCCTAACTGAGGTATGGGCACCCTCCTAGGCCACATTTTTATCCCTTTCTACCCTATCTAAGCTGAGCTCAGGTTTCTTTTACCCACTAAACCTTCCTGCCCCTCAGTTCTCCCAGATGGAACAAAGATGAGGTCCAGTTTCCTCACCCCACAAAGGGGCTGGTGGAGAGCTAGCCTTGGTTTCCTCCCAGGGTAGTACAAATGGGAAGGTTCCCTTCCCCCACCTCTTTCCCCCAAGAGAGGTGATGGGGGAGGGGATTCCAATGGATAAGTTGAAGTGCCATTGACAGGGTAACAACCTAGGGGTCCCCACCTCTCCATATCAATGACATTCCAGCCCCTGGTGCAATCCCTTTAGGCACTAACTTTAACCCTTTGGTTGCCAGGATCCAACTGAATCCACATGGACCCAGGGACCTATGAAAGGGCCTGGGAGCACCCAGACTAGGCCTAAGGGGTCTGAGGATAGCAAGCATGCTCCTGGCAATGTGCCTTGGGAATCTTCCCTGCCCCTCCCCTTATGGCTACTGGACTGCCCTTTTCCAGCCTTTCCTCATGCTCTGAGACATTTTTCCACTTTCACTCTCCCCTTGGACCATGGGGAGAAAAGAGAGGAAGACTTAGGGTGGGAGGAAGTTAAAGCCACCCCGGAGGCAAGTTCAGTGAACCCTCATTACTGGAGTTAGGGGTATCTATATCCTCTGAGCAGCCATGTCCATGTGGCTGGCCACTCCTTGGCAGTATGGGCTTCCCTTTTTGCTTGAGTAGGAAGATGTTAGCCCAAGAGGAATTGGGGTCTAAAAAAATTGCAATCCTGTTAGTGCCATCTTCAGGACAACACTTACTAGGTTGTACAGAGCCCCACTGGGTTAGACCCTGAAGTTTAAAACTGTCTGTGAAAAGAGAAGGCCACTGAGGCAAGGCCTGACTGCCAGCTGACCACTGTCATAGGACACAATATTCAAACTGAGAGTATCCAGGCCAAACAGGGCAAGTTGGTCACCTGAGACCTAAGGCAAGAGGATTTGTCCTGGGCCTGGGGAACAGAAAAGCAAGCCCCTGGCTTGGGGCTGTGGAAGGTGGGGGGAGGGGTAGTGGGCCCTTCTAGACACCTGCTCAAACCTGTGTGGCTAGATTCCTAGGCCCCTGGGAGCTGCGGAGGGAGTCCACTGACAGGCCCTTCCTCTCAGCCACCCCACCCCCATCTTATAAAATCCTAGCCCCAGGGGCTGCATGAGCTGGACAAACAGCCCCCAGAGCTCATCACTAAGGCCATTCTCTAGGCTGCTATCATCACCTTCCAGCCACTGTGGGGCCAACAGCTCAGATCCCCATCCTAGAGGAGCCCCTTCCCATGTGGAGGAAGCCCTAGCTGCTCCTTCCATACTGGCAGATGGGCACTGGCCTTGGTCTTTCTATTTGGATGGGGGAAGGGTCCTAAGTTTTGGGGGGTCACAGACCCCTTTGTAATTCTGGGGGAAGTATGAACCTCTCTTGCAAAAAAAATGCAAACCCATTCCCAGAAGCTGTGCTCCCACCCCTGGTTGGAACCCTGAGCAATCCTTGAGGTTTTAACCCTTTGTAAATAAAGTTCCACTGATAGATGAGGTTGCCTCTAGCCCCAGGCCTGGTCTAGGCCCAGGCCTGCCAGCCAGAACTGGGAAGTGGTGCCCCCAGCACAGACACCAGGCCTTCCTGGGAGTAGAGATGAGAGGCTCTCCCAGGCCAGGGCAGCTCTGCTTGAGAGCCCTCTGCGTGCCCCTTTTCCCACTTCAGATAGTTCTGAGCACCCAGGCAAAGGCTTGAGGGAGTTCCTGAATCTCTTAAAATGAGGGGGACACATTTGTGGAGTATATGATACAGGTCTCATGAGGTTTGTTTCTTTTTTTTTTTTTGAGACATAGCCTCAAGTGGTCACCCTGGATAGAGTGCGTAGCATCACAACTCACAGCAACCTCCAATTCCT
>CAUYON010055369.1:0-19008 GCA_963573935.1 Arctocebus calabarensis
TTTTTTGAGACAGAGCCTCAAGCTGTCACCCTGGATAGAGTGCTGTGGCTTCACAGCTCACAGCAACCTCCAATTCCTGGGCTCAAGCGAGTCTCCTGCCTCTGCCTCCCAAGTAGCTGGGACTACAGGCGCCCGCCACAATGCCCGGCCATTTTTTGGTTGCAGCCATCATTTTTGTTTGGCAGGCCGGGCTGGATTCGAACCCGCCAGCTCAGGTGTACGTGGCTGGCGCCTTAGCCTGCTGAGCCACAGGCGCCGAGCCAATTTTTTTTTTTTTGGTTGTAGTTGTCTTTGTTATTTGGTGGGCCTGGGCTGGACTCGAACCCGCCAGCTCTGGTGTATGTGGCTGGCGCCCTAGCTGTTTGAACTATAGGCACCGACCCAGAATCTTCTTTAATAAATCTTAATAGTTATAACTTTTACCTGACCTAAACATAGTTTTACTCAAGAGTTGAATAAAAAAGGACTGGTTTGATAGAAAGACTCTTCAACAACTTGCGTTTCTTGGTTACATACCTCAACAATGTCGTAAAACCACCCAATTTCTTTGTTCCGACACTAACATCTGTAATATATTTTGTTTCTCAAAAGCTTTCCCTGCTATGAAAATGCACTGACCAGTCATCAGTAAATTTGAGTCCATTCAGTAGGGAAATTTCTTACAGTAAGTAACTCAGTTGCGTTTCTGGCTTGAAAGTAAGTTTAACTAGGATGAATTAAATTAGCTAAATAGTTGGGTAAATCAAATTATCAGAGAACAGTTCCCCTGGTGACTATAACACACGACTTTCTGTAGCACCAAAGCCAAGGTGAGACACTAATAACACAGTCAGCCAAGTATAATTACCCTTTGGGTCTTGATATAAAAGAACTGGCTAAGTTCTATAATTATTATACTAATTTCCCACAAAAGGATAAACGTGACTGACTTGCACAAGGTCAAATAGCAAATGTGCTATTGATAGAGGTCAGCATGTAGGATTTATGACTTCTAAAACAGCTAAGCCGAACTGCTAAGCCTGGGGTGGCACCTGTGGCTCAAAGAAGTAGGGTGCCAGCCCCATATGCTGGGGGTGGCAGGTTCAAATCTAGCCCTGGCCAAAAAAACTGCAAAAAAAAAAAAAAAAGTAGGGTGGCGCCTGTGCCTCAGTGAGTAGGGCGCCAGCCCCATACACAGAGGGTGGCGGGTTCAAACCCAGCCTGGGCCAAACTGCAACAAAAAATAGCTGGGCATTGTGGCAGGCACCTGTAGTTCCAGCCACTCGGGAGGCTGAGGCAAGAGAATCACCTAAGCCCAGGAGTTGGAGGTTGCTGTGACAACCACTGCAAACTCTGTGTGACACCACTGCACTCTACCGAGGTCAATAAAGGGAGACTCTGTCTCTACAAAAATAAATAAATAAATAAATAAATAAATAAATAAAACAGCTAAGCCAATCCTTAAAGTTTGGTTTAAAGAAAGTGGGTTAAAGAAAGTTAGGTTGAAGAAAATAAAACTTTCTTTTACTGATTTATTTTAGGAAAGATGGGACAAGAAGTACAAGAGCCATGACTATCTTTGAATGGAGTCTTGCCCATGGCGCTATGTAAATAAATCAGAAAATCTGCAAAGTGGCACAAAGGATTAAAATGTTTTTCCTCTATTACCTACTTCACATTGGAAAGTTTGTAACATTGTTGCCACATAGAAAAAACAAAGGTCAATGTCAGCTAATTTACATCCTTTAATTAAGTGGTAATAAAAGAATATTATTTAAATTTTAAACTTCATATACTTTAAATGGCTTCCAATGGAATACTGCAATTTAAACAAATGTATCAGCATTTCCTAACTTTAAATGCAGATAAAGTAACAAATACCCTAAATTTTACTCTGAACATATGTACAATAAAATAGAGGTTTTTACATAGTGTAATCTTAACAATATAAAGCTGACTCCAGTTTTCAGCATGTGTCTCAGAATACAACTGAAGAATCTGAAAGTGACCACTAAGAGAGACGAGTGTTGTACCTGGAAAAAAACAAATAAGGGGTAATCTCATAATTTTTTCATACAAGATAAAACTATTTATTAAGTAACCATTTTTTATGTTAAAATATTTTCCAGAAGATAATGAGCAAAATTTATTGCCAATTACACCCGATGACATGAATTATATTTTAATAATTCATAACTGCATAAAATAACATAGCTTCCACCTTTCATATGAAGGTTTCTGAACACTTAAATCTTTGATAGAACATAAATCAACAATGATGACAGCATTGTTTTATTTCTCCCTTTAAGATGCTTCATTTTGTGAGCAGGAAATCAGAATCTTCATATTAGAGCCAGTGGTTCTCAACCTTCCTAATGCCGTGGGCTTTTGAGATAGTTCCGGTGGGTCGTGACCCACAGGTTGAGAACCACTGTATTAGAGTATGCTGTGGGGCAGCTGTCCCATTTTACAGATCAGATCAAAAAGATAGATGTGACTGCCATGGTTTGGTCAGAGGCACAGACAGGGCTGCCACCACACTAAACATGGCTCTATTTAGCAGGCCTTAAGGATTCTGTAACCTGTGGAGCTTTTCTACCTTTAAGGATTTCAGAACTTGTTAGACGAGCCTTTCCACCCTACCTGGCTTAGGACACTATGAAATCAAAGTAATTAGCTACTGAAGAATATGAGTAGATCATTTTCTCCCAAACTGTGTTTCTAAAATGATGTATCAAATTGGCCAGGTGACTGCTTGGGTCCACAGAGTAGACTAGTAAATTTCACTTACAGGAGTTCCCAACAAGAATTCCCCGATGTTGGGCGGGAGCGGTGGCTTATACCTGTAATCCTAACCCTTTGGGAGGCTGAGGTAGGTGGTTCACTTGACCTCAGGAGCTCAAGACCAGCCTAAACAAGAGCAAGGCTCTGTCTCTACTAAAAATAGAAAAATTAGCTGGGTATTGTGGCAGGTACCTGTAGTCCCAGCTACTCAGGAGGCTGAGGCAAAAATAGGATCACTTGAGCCCAGGAGCACTTGAGGTTGCTGTGAGCTGTGATGACTTAAGGGTACTCAGAGTTACAAAAGAAGGAACGAAGGGAAGGAGGGAGGAGGGAAGAAGAAAAAAAGGAAAGAAAAAAATTTCTGGATGTGGAGGGGCACAGCAGGTAGCTTGAGGAAGGTGGGGATGAGAGATCCTGGTGATGAAAATCCTCCAGAAAAAAAATCCGTATTTAAAGACCTAATCACTTGTCTCTCAAAGGTCACAACACTTTCTACTATTTACCCAGCTGGAGAGTCAGCCAGTGACAATCAGTATGCACCACATACACCACGATTCCAACTGTAAAGGAGCATAACTGACAGCAGAAAACATTCCTGACTTCTTGTCTGGTCTTAAAAAATGACTGTGGTAAAGAAACAGTATTAAAGATTCTAGGCAATAATTTTAAAATTTATGTTTGCCATAAAGATGGATCATTTTTCATGGAAGGCTGAATTACACATAACTAGATCAACAGTCGTGTGAAACACAACCTTTCACAATGCAAATCAATGCACTATTATGAATGCTGAGAAACTCTAAAAGGCTTACTCTGGTAGATGCAGACAACATAGCTTATTACCCATAATCACAGTTTGGCAGCCTAGGTTAAGAGAGTCACCCGAGGAATCATTCAGTCTAACAAGTCAGTATGCACAGAGAATTATAAATCCATTCATGCTTTCCATGCCACACACCACATCTGTGGTTTATGCTACACTGTGTATAAACATATAAAAGGCAATGAGAAAGAAATTAGAGATTGGTTAAAGAGCCTCACAATGTGTAATCACCTAGTGGCCTACAGAACCGAGGAGGACTCCTCCCAGGCCAGCTTCTTCCATCACCTTGTAAAGGAGTAATTTAAGACTGTCATTTTTATCTTGCATAATAACATGAAAGAGGGTTTTCTTGCATTGCTCTTTACTGCCTTAGGTTGAAAAGTTACTCACCGAAAAGGTCATTTCTGGTTTTTTCCATAGCTTGAGATGGGGAAGGTAATGTAAAATGGAACTACTTAATCTGGTGAAGTTTTCTTGTGACAAAGTTCATTTAAAGACTATTATCCTGACTTCTACCCATCCCTTCGCCTTGATGGAAATTAATATGTACTAGATTTAAGCTGAATTCTACTTTAAAGAAGATTATTTCACCCTCCCTATCTATATCATTAACATAATGAAAGGTGGGGAAGAGGGTGCTAAATGCAAGCTAAGTAGACCCAAAGCCATCTGCTCACTCAGCCAGATAAAAGTCCTTTCAGATGAGCTTTCACTGCCATGAATCTACTGACCACTCCCGATGTATTTTAGCAAGAGGATTGCAACTTCATGATCCTTTTGATTTTGAAGCATTTGGGAACAAGAATGGCCAGGCCATCACAACTGCAATTTCATGCTAGAAATAGCTAACTTGCTTTTCTTTGTTATAGTCTTCAGGTAAGTGTCTGGGGAGCTGGTGAAAGACAGCTACTCTGTAAGCATCAAGGTCTTCTTTTAGAATGTCACTGTGATTACAGAACCTATAAAATAAAACAGGTGCTGCAGGAGATGCCTATATGAGCACAGATTGTCAGCTTCTAAAGTCTATGGTGGTTTCTTGTGGTTAACTGAAATATATCTGTAATATAATCTAGGAATTAAAATGCAGCAACTACACTGTCTCTAGAGAAAGATATAAAATGGGGCAGTTTGAAAAACTTGTTTGTGTATATGTAGCAGTTTTAAATCTATCAGAGAAAGTAACTTTAACCCTTTGTTGACTTTAATGATATTCAAATGTATAGCTGGGCAATCTCGCTCTACATTCCACTGACTGATAGGTATGCTAGATAATCTTAACAGCAGAAAAGGCTAATTTTATATTGTCAATCATAACAAAGTTAGATCTCTACAACTCATATGAAATTTACTTAAATTGTCACCTCTAAGAAATTGAAAACTTCTGGCTGAAGTATAGGTTACGTCCTCTATTTTTGCATGTGGAAAAATTATTTTTCCATTCAGATCCCACTGCAGTAAAGTTTTCTTTACTCTTAATGAGAATAGGAAGACACAGAAAGATGGGTTTCTTTTTTTTTTTAAACTTCTCACCAGCTCCTTCACCGCCTGCTTCACGGCCACGGGGAGCCCGTGGGCGATGCTGCCCATGTAGACCGCGCCGACCGCTGCAGCCCAGTACGGCGCCCACCTGGTAGGCTTCTCAAAGCTTTCCCTGGCCGCCTTGGCTGCTGCAGGAGCTTTGCCAGGGGGCGGTCCGCACCGCCGGGGGAGCAGGACAGCCGAGGGCGGTGGGCGGCGGGCGGGCCCCAACACTCGCAGCAGTGGTTCGGCTCCCTGGGATTTATTCTTCGCTACCTGTTTCTACACTATCAAGTAGTAGAGTCTAACAATTTGGCCACTGTTTTAAGGTTAGGTCTATTATTGTATCCCAGTAGCCTCTAACAGATTGGTAAGTTACTACCTTTTAAAAAATGTCTACTTTCTGCCAGGTACAGTGGCTTACACCCATAATTCTAGCTGGGTGTTGTGGCAGGTAACTGTAGTCCCAGCACTCTAGGAGGCCAAGGCAGACGCACTGTTTGAGCTCAGGAGTTCAAGAGCAGCATGAGCCATGGTGAGACCCCATCTCTACTAAAAAAAAAAAAAAAAAAAAAAAATAGAAAAACCACTCAGGCACTGTAGCAGGCACATGTAATCCCAGTTACTTGGGAGGCTGAGGCAAGAGGATCACTTGAACCTAAGAGTTTGAGGTTGCTGTGAGCTATGACACCACAGTACTCTAATGAGAGTGACAAAAAATAATAAAATAAAATGAAAGAAGATAATAAAAAATGTCTGTTTGGGGGAAGTATGATTCTAAAAAGCTATGAGAGAAAATATCAAAGACAAATAGTATTTCTATTTTAAAAGAGCTGATCACATTTGGAGTTGGGAATATTTAAGACATTCCCCAAAAAGAAAATGAAGATTTATAAAGTAACTTACAAGGCAATATGTTAACTTGTAAAATATTACTAATTTGCAATTGGAACTACAATTGTTAAGTTATTGGACCTATCTGATGCCATGTACCTGACATGGCCTATCTACTGTAGGGCAAGTGACAACCGCAGGTTTAGCCCCAGCCCTACTCTGAAGCAGATCTTTACCCAGGAATAGAAATATTAATGGGCTCACTGGATCCAAGTGCTGTTCTTGAAGGGCCTACTCCTATCTGCTCTGTCAGTTCTCCAGTTTGTTGCTAAATTCCAAGCTTCTGTCTAAATTCTAAGTCTGGATTCTTAGTCTTTGTGGGCCAGACCCAGTGTTGGGTCTTCATTCCCGAGCTGCTGCCCCAAACCTCCCAGACTCCATGCCTTTCTGCCTTAAGGATACCACATGCTGCCTAAGCAAAATCTGGATTCTAATTCTTCCCAGAAGTTTTTATTTTGTGGCCACTCAATTCCCAGAATAACACTTTCCCTTAAGAGGTCCCTCCAATGGTGAACCAATTTCAAAGAACAGTAAAAGAGAGCATGTAATCAGCAGTAAGAGGTGCAGGGTAAGTAAAAGACAGAGAGATCACTGGAGTCCCAGGGGTTTGATTGAGGAGGAGGAACTTCAGCCAGGCAGGTTTTATGGGGAAAAGGGAATACATTTGGAGCTAAGGAATGGCTCAGGCAAGGTGACAGGGAATGGCAGGATAAGAGGAGTGTGGGGAGCAGCAAGAGAGGTAACTCTGGCTGAGTTGGGGTTGCTGCTGATGAGGAAAGAATAGTAATAGGGAATTAAATTAATATGAAACTTTGGAAAAGAATACAGTAATAAATTGTGGATTTCTAAGCCATTGCTGGTTTCTTGAAAGCAGTGTTTTCGAAAGGGTTAGTCTGGCAGCTTTGCAAGAAGTGGGCTGAGGAGAGAGACCCAAGGCTGAGAGCTGTCAGGAGACTGACCTTGTGCTACAGGTGGCAGAGGAGGAGCAGGTAAGAGTGAGAGTCAGGGAGGGAGAAACAGTCTCTCACCACTGAGCTAGGGAGGCACTCGAGTGCCTTACAGGGAAGGGAACCAGGACCTTCCCAGGCCGCGGTGGTGGTGGGGCAGGCTACAGAGAGCCAGGGTCAGCCTCAGCTCCCACTATGGAATATGTGTTCCAGTGAGCCTAGATATTCCCAGTTCTTACAAGAAGCTGGAAATTCAGAAGTGCAAGTTTGATTTTTATGTGGCAACTCCCGATTTAAAAACCATCGTGATTAATTCAGAAGGTTCCATGCTGCATTGGAAAGGCAGAACCCACTGGCAGCCCACAGAAGGGCTTGTCCCCCGCCAAGTGAGACCACCTTTAGTATCACTTTCTGAACCAGGCTAAAAACCTGTGGAAAAACAATGGCTTAAGGTTTTGTACATCCTCTAAAATGCCAACATTGCACACAGTGAAGACTGGCTGGTGGTGGTGAGGGCGCTAGGGGAGCTGCAGTGGGAACAGCCCCCTTCCTTCCTGGGGAGGCGTATTTTATCTCTGCCACCCCTGCGAATGGCAGTTAGAAGACACACTTACTTTTAGTGATCTTACTACTGTTTTAAAATTCTCCACAGAAGATACATCCCCTATTACCTGCATTTATATTTGGCCTACACCCTGAAGTTACCTCATCGTGCCAGTACACAGTGACACTTGAATGTCCTGCCAGGACAAATGCCAGGAAACCTTTGTGGTTTACCGAGTTGATTGTTCTAAATGTCAGGCTTACTCAGTTAGCTCATCTCACACCCCCCTACACGCTTCCCTGACTACCTCACTCACAGAATCTTTCTCATCCTTGAATTACTTTAGCACAATACAAACAATAGCCTGCCCTGTACTGTTCTGTAGTTAGGCGATATCTGCCCCATCTTCTCAACAAGGCCAAAAGCTTGGTGAGGGCAGCAACTGAATTTTTATTTTACTGTTTAAACTTCTCACAGCAGTCCTCATAATACAGAACACATACTCTAGTGAGACTGTGTGCCGAATGACAGGCCAAGATTTAAATCTAGTAAGTAAAATTCATATGACATCCCTATTCCCACAGTATTTTTATGGTTATTGTTAATATCTGTCCAAGATTTCCTATATCTTTGGCATTTGGTGATCAATAAGATGGCAACAAGCATAGTTTGCATAGAGTTTATAACATAGATTAACACAACTTTCTCTGGCTAAAAGATGAGCTGGTCTGTGCCAAGGATTTCTAACAATGCCTTTCCCACATAATACCAGACTTCAGTTTATAAAATAAGCATCAGGCTTTTTGCTGAAAATAACTTTACTAAAAAATGCAAGCATTGTCCAGCTTTCTTATACTAAATTCCGTTTACTTGTAGCAGTCTGTGGCTCTGTATTTTTCTTCTAATAAATAAACAAAAAACTAAAGAAACAAATATTTTTGTCAAACTAACATAGTAAAATTTTTTTTGCAGGTGCAAATCAACTAAGGTAAGTTCTTTTCCCCCTTTTGGAACAGGTGCAATAAGCAAAATGAGTAAGCTTATTTCATAACTATTTTAATTTTTAAACTATGATTTCTTTAGTTTCTGTGGGTTGAACTAACAGATTCAGTCACTTCCTCAAACTTTTTGAAAGTGAAAAAGAAAACAAATCTAGTTGGGTTGCTTTCCTAAAACCCCAAAGACTCTGCTTTGGTCTGACCTCTCCTGGAATGCCTGTGCTTTTTCCCCAGAGAGTCAAGACAAGATGCTGTTGTTATTTCATTCCTTCAATCCAATGTATCCAACTCCTTTAACATTTCTTAAAAGGGTGATATTTATTCATAAACAGGTTTATGTACCTTTCTTTTGCCTGGCATGTTTATTACATGGAAAACTTGTAAGACTGCAGGCCTTTTAAAATGACATTTACCATCCTGACCACTCTCAGCAAACGACACAATGATTCTTTTTACTCCTTGTATAACTCCACATACAATATCACTAATTTCAGTAGTTAACATAGTACCTGGCAGAGATACTTAATAAATATTTATTAAATAAATAACTGAACAAGTGTTTTGTGATACAGAAACTGACAGAATTAACTAGTGACGAGGTGGTCACTAAAATGTCCCAAACTTTTCCACTCCAACTAAACATTCCAAACTCTGTCAATTTTCATCTATTGAGAGAGGATACCCGAGAAGGGTGAGGTCTGGGAGAACAGGTTTTGTCAAGGAGAGCACAAGGATACACTTACAGGGTCCTCTCCATGTGACTTAGCCCTTAGGAATTTGTAAAAACTTAACTTCCTGGAATTTGGAAATTTCCAAGTTCTGTGAAATCCTGTAGTTCTGTGGGGGCTGGACTAGCATCTCCCACTTAATTCAAACTGGCCAATAAGAAAGGTACCTGTGGGGTGGAACTTCTTGACTGTTGATAAAAAGGGACAGATCAAGCTAGACAGGGAACATGGCCTTTTGGAATTCTATGCCGTAAGCTCCCAGCTGGTGAACAAAGCCCTTCCTCTTATAAATGTGGTGTTTGGGTGCTCTTCCTCTCCATTGGGCCTTGTCTTCCTGCAACACTATGTAATACCCTCCCTTCCCCCACGCTCCTGATCAGCTAGTTATCCTCTCTGCCCACCTCCCCCCACCCTAGGCTCATTATCTTATAATTAGGACTCACACTGGCCAATGCTGGACATTGGAAACTGACATATACTTCCAGCTTTGTACTAGTGAAAAGACAATTTCATCTACTGTCTATAAATAGAACTGTAAGCATAAATAAGCTTAGATATTTATTTAATTTTTTTTTTTTTTAAATAGAGCCTCAAACTGCCATCCTGGGTAGAGTACTGTGGCATCACAGCTCATAGCAACCTCCAACTCCTGGGCTCAAGTGATTCTCCTGCCTCAGCCTCCCAAGTTGCTGGAACTACAGGCGCCCACCACAACGTCCGGCTATTTTTTGGTTGTAGTTGTCATTGTTGTTTGGCGGGTCCAGTTGGATTCAAACCCACCAGCTCTGGTATATGTGGCTGGGGTCTTTATTTAATTTTTAATTAAAATCATAACTGTATACATTATGGGGTACAATGTGATGATTTGATATACAATGCAGAATGCTTAAACTGATTAACATAATCATCACCTCACTTACTTGTTTTTTGTGGTAAGACATTTAAAAGTTAGGCTTTTTTGTTTGTTTTGAGTCTTTTTTTTTTTTTTGAGACAGAGTCTGATTATGTCACCTTTGGTAGAGTGCTATAATATCACAGCTCACAGCAACCTCAAACTCTTGGGCTTAAGTGATTCTCTTGCCTCAGCCTCCCAAGTAGCTGGGACTATAGGCGCCCAGTACAGTGCCCAGCTGTTTTTTGGTTGTAGTTGTCATTGTTATTTGGCAGGCCCAGGCTGGGCTCACACCTCCAGTGTATGTTGGCTGGCGCCCTAACCACTGAGCTACAGGCGCGGAGCCTAAATGTTAGGCTTTGATCTTTAAAGTAAGAACAAGGTCTGGAGAGAAAAGATTACTTTCATAACTATCACTTTATCAAGTTCTGATTCTGGTTTTTTACATTTAATTTCCAAGGAAATCTGTAGGTGAAAATCAACACTTAACTCCTCCTAAGATTCAGGAAGGCTCTTATTTGAAACACATGTAATATTATAGAATGTATCCATGTACCAAACATTCAAGGGCCACAACTGCTACAAAATGTAACTAAAGAACCGACTTTAGTTCATAGTCAAAACCTGGTTATCCTGAAGCAATTTAGCACCTCCACCCAATAAGAGGAAGTTTCTAGTGACTGTCCCACCCACAGGTATACAAATACAACTGGGAACCACAGAGAAATCCTCAGAAGATCCACCTCCATACGGATGCAAATTAAGATTTAAATAGTGTAACAATTGGCTAGAGCTAATCCTTTTACAGAGGTGTAAATGGCTATTCAGAACTGAATTCCTGGTGGCTAGTTTTTGTTAAATAGCATTACCAACAAATTTCACCCAAAAGCAATGCCCAGACACCAACTCAGAGGACTACTGACATAGTTTAGTTTGATATCAAATTTCCTGGCCATAAATCCAAGCATGTAAATATAAAACGCATTGAGAACTAGTGCCTGGGAAAATAAACTGGAAGAGACTATTTCAGGCCTGACATCCGACGACCAGAACAGCTGTCTGTGAGGCCACAGAGAAGTTTGTATATGGGGTTTTGTTTGCCACACAAAAGTTGTAGAAAGGACAAACACATACATAGTTAAACAGTAGTTTTCTTGTAAAGGGCTGTCTTACAAAACCTATGTTTTGGTGGCTACCTCAGTCTCCATTGTGCAGCCCCCTGGGTGGTCCCTTCCAGGGGGCCACTTGAAGGAAGCACAATACTAAAAAGGAGGGAAAGAGGGGACAGCAGCACAAAGGCCGACAGACGAGCCAGAATGTGGCCGGCTGCGGAACAGGGGTCAGCAAACAGTGCTCCTTCCCTTTACTCAGGAAACAAGGGCTCCTTCTCTTTACCTGGAAACAGTGTGATTAAGCTGACAGCTTGAATTATGGGCTACATTTTGCAGGGTAACTGCCCATCTGCACCAAGGTCCTCTTTATTGTAGCACTGGCTGCATAAGCAAAACCCCTGCCTCCCCGCAACGCTACCCTACTCCTTTGGCCACCAAACAGACCTCATCATTCTGTTCCACTTAAATTCTCAGAACTACCCTCTCCCATACCATTTTCTTTTTCTTTTTTTTAAAGTTTCTTAATGAGGAGCTGGAAGGCCTGGGAGATTTTATAATAGGTGTTTCCCTCTACCCTTATACAGAGATAATCAGCCTAAACCCATTACCCATTTTTAGAAGCCAAGACTCATTAGTGATGGCCACAGACATCCTTTATGAAATAAGCATGTGTTCTCAGTCCATTCTTTCTGATAAATCTATGGATTCCAAATTTAACACACAGGTTGACAAAAATCTTCCTGCCTGGAAGGATGACTAGAAAAATTTACACTTGCTTCCCTCAGTTTCTTTTAAATCAGACTAATAGAAAGGTACAGTCTTTAGGGTACAGGCTCAGTTCCCCAAACTGAGATGTATAAATGGATCACCAGGTCCTACATAGCCAGTCACCTCAAGCAAGCTTGCTTTAAATAGCTGCTTTAAAAAAACAGAATGTGGAGGATGAAGGCTAGAAATGGGGTGATTCCTTTTTTTTCCATCATAAAGGTCATAGCCAACACCATGACAGTTTAAAAAGAGAGAAGCAATAATAAATTATTTGATCATAGTTTTCCATGAGTATGATCATGATCACATTGTACACTCTGAGACAAAGGGAAAACAACCCTTTTTTTTTGAGACAGCGTCTTAAGCTATCGCCCTGGGTAGAGTGCTGTAGTGTCATAGCTCACAGCAACCTCCAACTCTTGGGCTCAAGTGATCCTCTTGCCTCAGTTTTTCTATTTTTAGTAGAGATGGGCTCTTGCTTTTGTTCAAGCTGGTCACAAACTTGTGAGCGCAAGCAGTCCACCCACCTGGGTCTCCCAGAGTCCTAGGATTATAGGCATTAGCCACCACCCCCACCCCCACCCCACCCCCTGCCTCTTTTTTTTTTTTTTTGAGACAGAGTCTCACCTTGTCACCCGTGGTAGAGTGCTGTAGTATCATAACTCACAGCAACTTCAAGCTCTTGGGCTCAAGCAATTCTCTTGTCTCAGCCTCTGGAGTACCTGGGACTACCGGCACCTGCCACAATGCCTGGCTATTTTTAGAGATAGGGTCTTGCTCTGGCTCAGGCTGGACTCAACACTGTGAGCTCAGGCAATTTACCTACCTCAGCCTCCCAGGGTGCTGGGATTACAGGTGGGAGCCATCACACCAGGCTGAAAATAACCCATTTTTATGCCTAGGTTCAATGAAGAATAGACAGGCAGGTAGAACTGTGTCTGGATATGGTATGATCTACTGAATGGGAAACTCAGCAAGGCCTGTCCTCATTCTTCTTGGCCTCCTTGTGCAGCATTCCTTCATTTCTGGTATGGGGCAAGATCCTTTCTGGAAGGGTTGGGGGCAGGGGGGCTTTATCTTATGACCTACAATCAAACAAGGAAGATTAGAGAATTTCTTTATGGCCAGTTTTCACACAGAAATGCAGAGGAAAATTAGACTAATATTTTTGGGTTTTATGGCTGGCTTTGGGGATAAAGGGTTCTGGTTTCTATGGCCTGCTTTAGAGAAGAATGCTAGTTTCAATAGCTTGCCTCAGGAGAGAATGAGGTTGAGGGGTAGAGGGCAGGAGAGGGTCAGAGGGAAACTTTGCTTCAGAGGCCTCCACTTAGGAATATCATTTTCTAAGCCCCAGTAATGGTGTATGTCTTATTATCATACAACTTACATCTTTCCCAAACTTAATACAATCAAGTTTTAAAATACTATAAACATATTATTTTTTAAAAAATTTATTACACATTACTGTAGTCAATTCTATAAGTAAACTCTAGAGAGTGCTTATGGTAAAAAGGCACCTGATGTTTTCAAGAAGAATCATCTTTGCTGGGGCTAAATGGCTGATGTAAGGACTACAGAACAAAACATCAGACTTTGCTGTGTTGTTAACACGTCTGTCTGCCTGTCCACATATACATGTGTATATATGTAGGAGAGGAGACCAGGAGGCTCAGACTGGGCTGGTAAGGGTTATACTAGTAGAGCATATTCAAGGAGAAGGGAAACCAGAGAGTGTGATGGGATGGTGGACAGGCTTATTGAAGCCTCAGGCAACATTCAGATCTTGAAACTGATAGAATCTAGTCCCAAATAGACGTGCCCCACCCAGGAAGGGTCAGACTCATGTCCCACCCAGGAAATGGGAATGTCACAATTGCTGCCCTCCCCACCTTTTAAATCTATAACCCATGTATGGAATGTCTTTCTTGATTTCACCCCACCAGAAATAAAGACCACATTACTTCTACAGAACAGGGATTCCATCTTCCTTTTGTTTTGAGCCTTGGAATAATCTTTCATCCTTGGGTCCAGAACCTTTTAGAAACAAGATGCTGTGTCACTTGTCCAGGACAAATGAACCTCTATAGAGGCCAATTAAGTCTAATGAATGGGAATGAGGTCCCGTGAAGTTATTCTCCACTGATCAGGTGCTCAGAAGAGGAGGGAAGGTTCCTTCCTGGGTTTTCTGACTCTGTTTGGGCCCACCTCCATGTGACACTGAAACAGGAGTAGCAGTGCCCTGGGAGGGCACAATGCCTGATTATTAATGTTTGTCTCCTGTTGCTTGAGTATGGCAGAAATCAAGCATAGGACTGCTAAATGATTGTGACGCCTTGTTGTTTAGCCTGAATACAGGCTGAATATTCCTTCTCCAAAATACTTGGGGCCAGAAAATGTCTGATTTCTAATTTTTTTTTGATTTTAGAATATGAACATCCCAAATTCAAAAAACTCAAATCTAGGCTGGGCACAGTGGCTCACACCTAGAATCCCAGCACTCTGAGAGGCCAACGAAGGATTACCTGAGCTCAGGAGCTTGAGACCAGTCTGAGCAAAAGCGAGACCCCATCTCTTCTAAAAGTTTAAAAATCACCCAGGTATTGAAGTGGGCTCTGCAGTCTTGGCTACTCAGGAGCAGAAGGCAGAAGGACCGCGTCCGCCCAGGAGTAGGAGGCCGCTGTGAAGTAGGCTGAGGCCACAGCACTCTGGGCAGCACAGTGACTCTGCCTTAAAAAAAAAAAAAGAGTTGAAGACAAAACCCTTAAAAATCTGAAATGCTCTAATCATCATTTCTTTTGAGAGTCACTGTGTGTTAGCACTCAGAAAAGTGTTCAAGTTTTGAAGTATTTTAGGTTTTGGATTTGGGATTTTTAACCTGTAGTGTACCAAACTTAAGAAGCTGAATCAATTTATTATTCAAATACTCATTCACCTAAGAAGCTGCTAAAAGTAAGCCAAAGATAAAAAGAGAAAGAGAACAAGAACAAAAGAGAAAGAGAACAAGAACAAATTATAATTATTAATACATAAATGGACTAATTGTGGAAAAAAAGCAGGCAGGACGCAAGCAAGAAAACAACAAAAGTTAACTGGCTCTCCTAGGCAGTTCTTTTCTTGTCAGTGTCAGAGTTCAGGCAATGTCAGATAAGCACATCTTAACTCTGGATAAGTACAATTTTCAAAAAGTAGAAACCAATTCCAAGAGTGTTCATGATTATAGATCACGAACAACATGATCCTGCAACAACCATGTCCAGTCCATGCCCAGTGATGTGTAATACAGCTGACCACCAGGCCTCAGAGCAGATACTGCACATTCTATTAGTAATTTGATTGTCCTGAAAAGTAGTGGTTTTCAAAGTTTAAGGTGGCAAAGCACCTGAAATGTGCAGAATGTCTTGCTCTGAAGTACTTGATATATTCCATTCAGACAGTGAATACATGTCCACCTTACCAAAAAAAAAAAAAAAATCCAACCACTAACACAGCTACCCATGATAGGAAAAAAAAAAAAAATCCACCAAAACTAACAAGATCAGCTGCTTCCACACTTTTCATTATTTTTCATTTGGTATTCTCTAGCAGGCAAGTTACAGTGTGTGCCAAAGTTTTAATAAAACAATTTTGAGAAAATTCTTAAAATTACAAAGATTCACCGCAAGGGAGGGGAGGGGTGAGGGAGGATGGGCAGAGGAAGAGTATTTGGTGGGTCCACACTTACAGTGCATCTCAGAAGGGTACAGGTGAAACTTACTAAATGTAGAATATAAATGTCTCCACAAAATAACGGAGAAAATGCCATGAAAACTAATGTCAACCAGTTCAGTGAAAATATTTCAAATTGTATATAAAACCAGCACATTGGCTCAGTGCCTGTGGCTCAACCAGCTCAGGTGCCAGCCACGTACACCTGAGCTGGTGGGTTTGAATCCAGCCCAGGCCCACCAAACAACAATGATGGCTATAACCAAAAAATGGCCTGGCATTGTGGTGGGCACTTGTAGTCCCAGCTACTTGGGAGGCGGAGGAAGAAGACTCGCTTGAGCCCAGGAATTGGAGGTTGCTGTGAGCTGTGATGCCACAGCACTCTATCCAGGGTGACAGCTTGAGGCTATTTCAAAAAAAAAAAAGGCCCAGTACATTGTACCCCATGATTGCATTTAGGTACACAACCACGATTTAATTAAAAAAAAAGAGAGAGAGAGAAAAGGGGTAATTCATCACAAAGGATTACTATATAGAGTATTCAGTTAGAAGTGGTTGTAATATTCAACACGATTATATTCTCACATAAAAATAAACAAGTTTCAATAAAAACATTGCTAATCAAAAAAATTAACAAAGATTCATTTTACTATGAACTTCGAAAAGACTTAACTGTAGAATAATTCTACTGAAATAAATCAGAGAATCACTGCAGTAAAAAATCAAAACAAAACAACCAAATCTAGCATTGTTTTCAGCAAACACATTTGACTGAAACCCATCAAAACAAGCAAGTAGACATAAATTTACATTGACAGAAGAAAACAGAAAAAAACATTAGAAAATGAATTGAGGGCGGTGCCTGTGGCTCAGTGGGTAGGGCACCAGCCCCATATACCAAGGGTGGAGAGTTGAAGTCCGGCCCAGAAAAAGTGCAACAAAAAACAGCTGGCTGTTGTGACAGGCATCTATAGTCCCAGCTACTTGGGAGGCAGAGGCAAGAGAATCGCCTAAGCCCAGGAGTTGGAGGTTGCTGTGAGCTGTGACGCCACAGGACTCTACCGATGGCAATAAAGTGAGACTCAAAAAAAAAAAGAAAGAAAGAAAATGAATTGAAAGCCATAAAAGATGGGGGATTAAGAACTGCTCCTCACATGTCTCCTATAGTGAAAGTAATAAATACTCTTAAGTCTCCCAGTCCAAACTCCAAATAGTGAGATTCAGTAGAAAAGTAGACATATATATTAAGGTCTTGATTTTTGCTCAACTTTTGAGTTTTGGCTTGTCTTATCTGCACACTCTTCTCCCTGACAGAAGAGAACTTTTCCCACTTAGTCATCAAGCTTAAATGTTCTTTCCAGAAGTCACCAGTAGCTGAAAGACTTCTTATAGGTGAGAACTATAAGTTAAAGAGAATTAAAGGGTGGCTATGCCCTGAGGAATTGAAGAAGGAAGAATAAAATGAGCAATAAAAGGAAGTGAAGGCAGGGAAGCAGAAGGAAAGTGGTAGGATTTGCCACCTGGCAACGGGAAACAGACCCCGGTTTTGCTCCGATGAACCCCCACTCCCCTATCCTATCACCTAGGGAGAGGTTCAAAGTGCAGCATGGGGTCCACATATAAGCTAATGGTACTCTCTCTGTGCTACAGCAGTCAGGTAGGGGTGGGCACCTGATGTGGTCAGAACCTGTTGGGCCTGAGAATTGAGCCACACCAGAGGGAATGGAAACAAGAAGCAGAGAGTCAGAGCCCATCGGCACCATCTGAGCCTGGAGATAGCTGACCTCTAGGACCTGAGTCTTTGTCAAAAAACATGAAAGGCAAGACCAGCCAACTCCAGGGCTTGATGTACCTTTGGACTTCAAGAAATGAGACATAATAACAACTGTGCTGAGATAGCATTCCTATTATTTGTAGCATCCTGATACGTCAATATAATTATAATAGGTAAATGCTCAACAAGGCCAGAAAGCTAAGTGTGAAAAAAGAAATCCAATGCCGGGCATGGTGGCTCATGCTTGCAAGTCCTAGCACTTTGGGGGGACAAGGCAGGAGGATCACTTAAGCCCAGGCATTTGAGATCAGCCCAGGAAACAAAGAGACACCCTGTCTCCTACAAAGAATAAAAAAAATTAGCCAGGCATGGTGGTATACGCCTGTAGTCCCAGCTATTTGGGAGGCTGAGGCAGGGGGTTCACTTGAGTCCAGGTAATACAGTGTGACCCTGTATCAAGAAAGGAAAAAAAAGGAGGTGGAGCAAGATGGCGGACGAGTAACAGCTTCCTTGGGGCTGGGCACGGTGAGACTGGGGAGAGAGGACATCAGGTATCTCGGCCAGGCAGGATCTGCCCAGAAACTGCCCTTTGGGGACACAGGGAGACAGCCCAAGGCTTCTGGACACCCTGAGGAAGGCTAAAGCAGCAGAGATTGGGCAAGTAGTTGCGTCTGTTCGTTTGGTCTGATCCTGTCGGCGGCTGTGGGTGGGGCAGCAGTGGGACTGCAGGCTGGAAGGGCCTTGCCTGTGAGCCGTTTGGGCTTCTTTTGGACTTGGCACTCGGTTGAACTGCCTTGGGAGAACTTGGGTAGGAGTGCGGGGGTTTTTGAGTGTTGTCTGGGGCCCCAGACTGGGCCACCGAGCCAGCCGAAGCTGCCAGTGTTTGGTGGTGGGCTGTGTGGAGCCATTGTGGGAGAACTGCCCTGGCAAGCTCCACCCTCAGGGTCGCAGAACAGGCATTGGGCGGGAGCAAGTAATCTAGTGACTGAGCAGCCTAAAGGCAGGGACTGAGACACCTTGCAGCCTTAGCCCTCAGGGGCATAGGGTGAGACCGGTTTTGGCACACTGGGTAAGTGGATAGCCACTCAAGGAGTGATCCCAGCCATAGCGCTTTCCTGGGGAAGCCTCAGCTTAGCCCAAGTTAGCAATTTAAAGTGTATTCTAAGCAGGCTGAGTAGGATTTAAGCTTTCCACCCTGCAAGGTTTGAGAAATCATTAGAAACACAGGGTGACTGCCTACAAAGATCCAGTAACAACAGAGTGATTCTTCCAGGGTCTGATGTGGGAGAGACACCTCCCCAAATCTGAGGACGGTCATAGGCAAGAGTGAAAAATAATCATGAGGCGGAATCAACAGAAAAACTCTGGCAATATGAATAACCAGAGTAGATCAACTCTCCCAAGGAATGACAACATAGATGAAGCACAAGATCCCTTGCATAAGCAAATGGCTGAGATGTCAGAAGTTGAATTCAGAGTCTGGATAGCAACTAAGATCTGCTCAATGGAGGAAAAGATGGAATTAGAATTTCAAGCAGTAAT
>CAUYON010055371.1:0-43948 GCA_963573935.1 Arctocebus calabarensis
TGAGGCTCTGTCTCTACAAAAAAAAAAAAAAGAAAGAAAGAAAAAGAAATAGACTAGCTATAGTTTATTTACAAATAAATGAAAGGCATTTATTTTTATGTGCTTATTTTGAATAGGTAATACATTCACATGGCTCATAAAGCAAAACAATGTAGAAAAGTTTATAGTGAAAAGTCTTGTTCCCATCCCAAGCTGTCCTCTCTGTGTTCTATCCTCATGTGTGCAGAAACCACTTTTTATCCTTCCCAAGCTTCTATAGGGAAAAAAGAAAAAATATATATATGTATACACACACACATATATTCTATGTTCCTCCTTTGTACACAAAAAGTAATGTGCTACATGTAACTATGTCTTTACTGCAGTCTGGATAGTTTCTATTGACTTGGCACAATCCTCTTTTCTGTTGTAACTAATCTGCTATTAAACCCCTATATTGAATTCTTAATTCACTTCTGCAATTTCCATTTGATTCTTTTTTATGAGTTCTAATTCTCTGATGAAATGTTACTTTTAAATGTTTTTTCATCTTTTCTGCTGATTTCTTTAATAGATTAATCATAGCTACTAAAATCTTTAATATGTGGGTCACTTGAAGGTCTGTTTCTACTGCCTGTTTTTTTTTTCTGTTGACTCAGGTCATATGGCCCTGTCTCTTAGCATGCCCAGTGATTTTTCACTCACTGACACTGTGATTTTAAAACTTCACAGAATATCCTAAAGATATGTCCATTGATATATTGAAATAAATATGGAATATAAAATTTTTTCTATTTCCTTTTGCTAGATAACAGGCATTTATAAACAGCATAACCAACCCACACAACAATGCTTCAAAGTGTGTATTTTGTGCCTATGAATCAATGGTGCATATGGAATCCAGAGAGGATAAATGACTTGTCCAGAGTCTGGTAGGTAAAACCAGCAAAGGTGGGAGTCATGTTCAAGTCTGTCTAGCTCCAAAGTGGGTGCTGCCTTCTCCCTAGAACACCTGTAAACATCCATTTGAGGAGAGGTTCGTGTGGATCCTAAAGATCCAGCTATTGCAGAGACGGTTTCAGCCAGGCACTGCTGGTTATGAGACATACCTAAATTAGCTCAAAAGTAAAGGTCCATGTATGTTGTGGATTCCTGTGGTGGTAAGAACAGTGTGTTGTTAGTCAAAGGTAGCACACCTAAGTCAAGTCATTTGAGAGAGGTTATTTACAAAGGGATTAATTATAAAGGTATGGGTGGGATTAGGGAGACCACAGGGAAAGAAAATAAACCCAGGGTCAGCAGCAATGGAGCTGTCACCACCCCTAAGCTCAAAGAGACGAGGGAAGGAGAGCTTATTAGAACCCAGAGAAGAGAGAGTTATGTAGGCCATACTGACCTTCAGCCAGCCCAAAGTGGGTCTGTAGGTAGAGAACCAGGGTAATAAATACTCTCCAATGTCACCATCTTCCCTCTTTCTAGTCTTTTGCCAGGGCTCCCTATTGGCCAAGCATAACCAGAAGCCTCCTGAGGAGGATGGAGAAGCAATCTAGAGTGATTTAGATGGGTAGGAATGTACGTGTCACAGACCACACACACTCTGAACATAAAAACATATCACTTTGTCACATATGAGGAGTTTCTGTCGTAGACAGTACCAGTGTCATTCAGTGGCTCTGTAATATGGCTCAGGGATCTAATTGAGGACCCGGGCTCTCTCCATCTTTTTATCTCACCATCCTCAGGATGACTGGCTTAGAAATCCTTAGGCTTACTTTCTCACAGTCACAAGATGGCTTCCACAGCTCCAGGCATTACACCCTTACTCAACTGCATAGGCAGGACCAGTGTCATTCAGTGGCTCTGTATGGCTCAGTGATCTAATTGAGGACCTGGGCTCTCTCCATCTTTTCATCTCATCATCCTCAGGATGACTGGCTTAGAAATCCTTAGGTTTACTGCCTCACAGTCACAAGATGGCTTCCACAGCTCCAGGCATTACATCTTTACTCAACTGAATAGGCAGGACCAGTGTCATTCAGTGGCTCTGTAATATGGCTCAATGATTTCATTGAGGACCCAGGCTCTCTCCATCTTTTCGTCTCACCATCCTCAGGATGACTGGTTTAGAAATCCTTAGGCTTACTGCCTCGTGGTCACAAGATGCTTCCACAGCTCCACAGGTTACACCCTTACTCAACTGCATTCAAAACAGAGAGAGAAGGGGCAGGCTTCCTTACTTGTCTCCTTTGATTTGAGTAGAATTATTCACAGAAGCCTCCCTGTTCAAAGCACTCTTGCCCCAGCATCTCATTGGCCAGAACTGGGTCACATGCCCACCTATGAACCAATCACTAATAAAGGCAGACTACAGGATGACCTTGGTTGGCTCAGATCAATCATACTTCATTTGGAACCAGATACTGTGTTTACTTCATTCTTTCCTCCATAGTAAGAGGCACTAAGAGACAATAAGTCATTTGCAAAGTAGTCCCATGTCAGGAGAGTCCTCAAAGAGCTAAATGTAGACCTACCATTCAATCCAGCAATTCCACTGCTGGGTATCTACCCAAAGGAGAAGATATCATTTTATCAAAAAGACACCTGCACTTGAATGTTTATCACAGCACAATTCAAGTTTCCAAAGATGGGAAATCAACCTAAGTGCCCATCAATTCATGCGTGGATAAAGAAAATGTGGTGCGCATATGCCTTGGACTCAGCCATAAAACGGAATGAAATCATGTCTGTTGCAGCAACTTGGGTGGAAAGGGGAGATCATCCTGAGAGAAGAATCTCAGGAATGGAAAGCCAAACACCTGTTCTCACTAATAAGTGGCAGCCAATAGATGGGTGCACACGGGAAGAGAGAGGTGTAAAGGGCATGAGAAATAAGAAGCGGGGGAGGGCTACGTTTAAAAACTTACCCATGGGTACAACGAACACTGTCCTGGTGACCCGCACACTGAAAGCCCCAGCTTCAGCATTAAACAGCGTCATCTACGTAATAAAAACATGAATACTTAGTTATATTTTGAAATAATAATAAGAAAAAGAATTCTCATGTCAAGCTTTGCGCTCAGGAAGAAGTTAGAGAAGATAACCTCTAAGGGAATCCACTGAAATCCACTCAGGAAATTCAGGGCCTGAGATTCTCCTCCTCCATCTCACGGGAGCTCCCCTGGGGTGAGAGCACTGGGTGAAGAATGGGCTCCGCCATCCTCCTGGTCTTTGAGTCATTGTGCAGAATTCTAAAAGCCCTCCTTATGTTCTAGGCTCAGAAGATTTCAGGGGGTTTAAACCTAACTGGTGAGGCAGGATATCCCTGTAAAAAGGGAAGCCCTCCCAACCAGCAGGAAATGCCAGTGCTGGGCCCTGCAGATAGGAGACAGGGTGGCAGCCAGGAAGGGCTCCCAGGAGGATTAAAGCTTCATAAGCAGGCTTGGCGCCTGTGGCTCAATGGGCTAAGGTGCCAGCCACGTACACCTGAGCTGGCGGGTTCGAATCCAGCCCGGGCCCGCCAAACAACAATGACGGCTGCAACCAAAAAATGTCCGGGCGTTGTGGCGGGCGCCTGTGGTCCCAGCTACTTGGGAGGTGGAGGCAGGAGATTTGCTTGAGCCCAGGAATTAGAGGTTGCTGTGAGCTGTGATGCCACGGCACTCTACCCAGGGTGACAACTTGAGGCTCTGTCTCAAAAAAAACACAACTTCATAAGCAGGAAGGAGAAGAAGAACTGAGCAGGGCTCGGGTGGCCCAATACAGAGACCTCTGGCCAAAGTGGAACTCTGCAGAGAAGCAAGGGAGAGAAGGTAGGGGAGGCAGGTTGTGCTGGGGGGGCAGGAGGGACCAGAGCGGAGGATCAGACCAAAGTTTGGAGCTGAAGTGATTAGGAGAAGGAAGCTCAAAATGGGGAAGCCCATTTGTCTTGGTCATATGTCATCCCCACTCCCTCCCCCAAAAAGCTTAGCACACTGCGGGGCACATAGCGGGTTATTTTATAACAGGGGTCCCCTCTTCCCTGGGTCCGGGCTCCTCTGGGCAGGAACATGGGCTGAGGTGTGAGAAGGGGGATAGTGGGCAGAGCTTTCCACGGGCATGACCTGGTCCCCTGAGGCTCAGAGGATCGGGAAAGGGAAGGTCCTCCCTTTCCATCCCAGCGGGGATTTAATTAGGAGAGCTAATTAGTGGACCGAGAGCGAGAGATGGAGGCGCTGGCGCTTGTGTGTGTGCAGGAGCATGCGAGCTGAGGATAATTTCAGGCTTGCCTCCGTGGGGAATGAAGCTGCAGGGAGGGGCTGCTGAGAGCAGGACAGCAGCCAGGGCTCCCATGTGCGGCTGGCCCTGCCTCCACCAGGGACACAGGCTGGGCTTCCAGGGGCATATACATGCGCAGACCTATACCGCCACACGCACTCATGTGCACACCCACACCCATGCACTTACCCAGCTCACTCACATGCTCAAACACTGCACACATGCACACACTCAAGGTCATTTGTCCTACGCCAGACAAACCCCAGCCCTCTACCCTCCCCAGTCTCTCTGCAACATCCTCTCCTAGCCCTTGGCTTTTTCAAAAGGAAAAGAAACTTCTCAAAGCAGATGTCACAGCTTCCCTTGCTCCCGGCCGGCACATGCCGTATGTAAGGAATTTCTTCCTCTCAGCTCCCATCAATCCTCTGCAGAATTAGGCCAGTCCAGTTCTCAAGGACAGAGAGCATTCTCACCTGACAGCCCGCCCGGGCCCCAGGAGACCTGCAGCCACACTCTAGAGCTGTGCACATGGTGAGAGCAGGAGCTTTAGCTCCAGGCTTTGAGGATTCTGAGCTCTGTGTAACCTAATCTCTATAAGCCTCAGTCTCCTTATCTGTAAAGTGAGCAAAACTATGGTTGCAGGCTGTGTGGAGATACGTGAAATGATGCATGTACTGTGCTTAGCACAGAGTCTGGCACATAGTATGTGCTCAGTAAGTCTGACACTTAAACCCAGGCTGCCCACTCGCACTGCCTGATCAGGGCTCGGTTTTGCCCTCCAGGCCTGGCTCCCTCTTGCCTGCCTTCCCTGTCTCAGAATAAGAAGACAGGTTATTAGTACAAATTTGATCAAAATGACACATGGATTAGCATGTATGCTGCAAAGTCTAATTCTGTTTACTGTTCTAGGGGAGCATGCAATTATTACAGGAGCTGGGACAGAGTGTTTTTAATAACATTTCTTGTTAAGATTTAATTACAGGAAATTGTATTTTCTTAATCACTGAAAACTCAACTGGCTAGGAAAAGAATTGTGATAATTTTGTTTGCAGTTTATTAAATCCTTAGGATATTCTTTCTCTTACATTTGCTTTTATTATGTGTTGCTGCTAAGTGCTTTTTAACCCTTGGAGCTGTTAAGAGGAAGCCCTGCACATGGCCTTTCCTGCCTCTCCTGCCCTAGGCCTTCTCCTCCTGGCAAACTTGGATGCCAATAACCCCATCAACCAAAGCAATTTAGGAAGCTGAATTGTTTGGTTTCCTGCCTGGTAAACAGAACAGGTGTGTCCCCCCCCCTCCCCCATCCAAAGTTGGCAGGCTGAGAAACCATCCTCAGAATACCTGATGCTCACAACAGCTCCCCTGGAAAGTCAGCCCTGGGGCACGTCCCTGCTGAGAGCCTCCTAAGGAAGATTAGGTAAATGACAATGCCACAGGTCCAGCTCAGGAGTCCAGAGCTGACGGTAGCACCTGGAGGATGAGGCAGCACTGCCTGAGCTATCTGACCCCTGCCCAGAATCGGGAGTCAATTAGCCCCTATAACTGGCCTTTTATGTGGGTCAGTATGAAAGTTTTGAGACAGATGATATTATAGTCCATTATTTCACTTCCAAGAAACACAGATGACAGTGTCCTTTCTGATTCACCCGTGCAAGTTTCAACGTGTTCGGCTTATCCATGTTGCTGGGAGGGCTTCATGTTTCTGTCCACCTGGATTTTACATTTCTTAATTTTTGTTTGTATCTCAAAACTTTCACAGTGATCCTCTTTCCTGTCAGCTGTTGGGCTAAGAACTGAGGATACAGAAATGGATATGACAGAGCCTGGCTCAGGGTGTCCCCAGGGCACTGCAGCTTCCCTTTCTGCAGCCTCTGTGCTCCTGAGGGGAGTGTGGGGAGGCCAAAGGGCAGTAGAGAGAGGCTGACACTGAGGTAACAGGGTGTGGGGAAACCAGAGGCGCAAAGGAGTCAGAGTCTACCAGTTCCTCCAGGAAAGCAGGCTCAGGGGGAAAGATGCAATATTATCAACGACATGAGGAGTGATGCTTACAAAAGCAACGCGAGACACCGGCCCCACAAGGGATTTGTGCTACTGTGGTTAAGTAAGAATTCCTCAGCCAAAGAAAAGCATCTCTGACTGCAAAATCTTGTGATCCTAGAAGTGTGTGTGTGTGTGT
Source organism: Arctocebus calabarensis (assembly GCA_963573935.1). Lineage (NCBI taxonomy): Eukaryota > Metazoa > Chordata > Mammalia > Primates > Lorisidae > Arctocebus > Arctocebus calabarensis. The sequence goes on from CAUYON010055371.1 coordinate 6,410, forward strand.
GCTGGTGGGGCCCTCATAGGTCCATTTCCATGTCTACCTGACCCCATGTCGACAAGCCTGGCCCATCTCCATAAGACACTGCAGCCACAGTCAGCCTGTCTCCCAGAGAGCGGTACTGCCCTTTCGGCCAAGTTCCACTTGTGTCTAGCCTAGGGCTCTACTTCTGTAAATCAAATCCAGATCCTGTGATCTTTTGGGAGGTAGGAGGAGAGGGACAGGGAGATAATGAATGGAATTCTCATCTGACACATCTCTGGGTCTTTCACTCTCCTCTAAACTCTGTGCCCCCAGCTCTCTTAACCACCCCCAGCGGCCACTCTGTTCCCTTCACGTCCTTTTGGTCTCTTTGTTCTCTGGGACTGGGGAAAGCAGGCCTGACAGCCTTAACCCCCCATGGCAGAGTGCAGGACATCAAAGAGGCTGCAAGAGAGGTGATGGATAATAGATAGCTGGGAGCATGAATGATACATATGCAGATAAATGATGGATAATGGGGACCGCATGATGTATAGGCGGCAGCCGGAGGAATAGATGTGTAGATACATATAGATTGATGGGGGCAGACAGATTCAGAGACAACAGACACAGGGGCAGCTGGAAGGACGGATTCAGGATCCCTGATAGATGGATGCTTTGATACTAGCTGGGCAGGAAGATAAGAAGCAGGACAGGTACCTAGGCAACAAGACAGAGGATATGCACTGGGGTTCCTAGGACTAGCAGACAGGCAAGGGTCAATGGATGGACACTGACCGCTGACAGCTGCTGCAGCTGCCCAGGCGCCCCTGGTAGGTGGCAGGATGGAGGGGTGAGCTGAAGGAACCCCGAGGCATGGGTGGATGATGGACGTGCAGAGAGAAGAGGAATGGCTGGGCTGGGCGGACCGATTGATCAGGAAGCTCCTGGCTTCTCCCCTAGCCTCTTCCACCCCGACAGGGCTCCCAGGCCCCTGGGGCCGCCCTGGGGGCCGCGTGCTGATCCGCTAGTAGCCGCGCGGGGGCGCCCACGGCCGGGTACGGCGGAGAGGGGCGGGGAGGGGTGCGGGGCTGCTGCTGTCCTGCACCCAGCGTTTGTTTCCATGACGGCCGGGCCCACGTGACCCCTCCCCGCTTCCCCCTCTCCTTCCCTTCATAAATAATGTCCCTGGTTTGAAACTGCTCCCCAAGGATGGGCAGAGAAAGGTTTCTTGCTGGGCTCCTTTGCCCAGAGTCTGAAAAAGTCTTTGAAGGCCGCCTGCCTTCCAGAGCTGCCAGAGTCAGTGTGCTCCTTTACCTGGCACCACCTCCGCTTGTCCCTCTCTCCCTGGTTTAAACCACTTCCGTCTCGCCACCTCCCTCCCCGCCCTCCTCCCCCAATCCTCAGGGTCTTACAGACCCCTGCTCCTCTCCAGAGCCAGCTGGTATGGAGTGGAGACAGGCGGGGGAAGCTTTTGTTCTGGAAAGGGCAAGGCAACGCCTGGGAGAAGGGCCGGGGGCGGCTGGTGCAGATAAGACCCTCTCTCCTCCATCCCTGCTGCTACCGCTCCCAGTCGTTCCCTAGGTACCTGCCCCAGCCTAGCTGGGGTAGGAGCCTTCGCAACCTGAGTCCAGCGGGGCAGCCCCTCCCCAGCGCCCCCACACAGATGCGGCAGGATGGACAGCCTGGGGAGACCTCCCTCAACTCCAGCTCAGATCCCTCTCCGGCTCCAGTGATGAAATCAGAGGAAGAGGCAGGAGGACCGAAATCCCCAGGAGCCGTGGCCTCAGGAAGGTTGGGGTTCTTGGAGGTGGAGCTGTGCCTATTGGCACAAAAGGCCCCTTACTGAGCCCAAGGTTAGACTGTGTCCACTGGAAGCCAGAAGCACAGGCTCAAGCCCTCCAGAAGTGACAAACAGCTGCCTCCGAGGCATGCCTTCACAGTTCTTTTTTGGTAACCTCTTATTACCCTACCACAGGGCCCCTGGAAACAGAGAACCTTGGGGAACCTTCTGCAGAGAGGCCAGCCAGGGAGACACAGAGAGGTTAAGTGACTAGCTCAGCGCACAGCATCCTGGCAGGGGCAAGGCTGTAACTATCATCACAGCCAGTCCTGAGGAGGTCGGGAAGCAGCAAGAAAGCAAGTGTCAGACGCGCAGAGAGTAGTCAGAGTGGGAGGGGACTTTTCAGGTACCTACTTCTCCCCCAAACAGAGGCCAGTCCTCCCTTCTGCTTTATATACCCCTTTCCAGTTTGATCCACCCCAAATTAAAAATAAACCAAAACCAAAACCAGGCTACTGTGCCTCTGCCTGGAAGAAGTGACACCAATGCGGTCTTTAACAAGCAGCAAAGGCTGTTCAGATTGGCCAGAGTTTGGAGGGGACAGAGAGAGAATTCCAGGAAGAAGGGACAGGGTAGCAAAGGCGGAGAGGCACAGGGTGTGAGGGGAGTGGGGATAGCTCTATATTCCTGGGGTGGAGGTTCAGAGGAGTGGGAGGAGATTCCAGGAGGAAGAGGCATGGCTGGGTCAGAGAGAGTCTTGCTTACCATCCAACAAGCTTACAATAGGGAGCTGTTGAAGGGCGTTAAGCAGAGTCGGGATATGGAAGTGGATTGGAGTGGCTTTTGGAGGCTGGGAGGTCAGTTAGGACACTTCGGCATCCACTGGGGAAAGTGGGGGTGAAATGCTGGGTGACAATTCACGGTAACAAGGATTGTACTGGGGGAAAGGAGAGTCAAGAAATATTTTGGAGGTTCAAGCATCAGGACCAAAAAGTGTGCGAGAAGAGTGCAAATTGAAGTCAAGGCTGACTCCCGGGTCTGGTTTGGGTGTGGGTGAAGAGAACAGAGAGGGGAGGATGTGAAGACTGGGATGCCTAGGACCCAAGACAGGAAATATTTGAGCAGGTGTAGACAAGGACAAGGAGTGTGGAGACTGAAGATACTTGGGGATGGGAAGATGGGAGCTGGAGACTGAACTAGGAGCAAGGTACAGGGCTGGAGGGCCTTGGGGAGGAGAGGTGGATCTGTCCTCTGTGCCCTCACAAAAGACTGCATAGCAGTGTAAAGCCAAGCGGTGGGTCTTTTAAGGCCAGGACAGAGAGTGATTCTCTGCCTTGGACCAGGGCGGGAGTTCTATATACAATTTCAGAGCAGAGAGGCAAGCACAGCATAGCCCAGGCCTGAGTGGTGGGGGATGAGAGAAGATCCCATACTGAGAGGGAAGATTCAGAAGCGGTTTCTGGAATGGACTATGATCCCCACCACTGGAGCCAGCCCGAATCTCTCCCAGCCAAAGTTTGAAAGACCACAGCTTACATTCAGCCCAGATGGGAACAATTTAGCAAGCATAACACCACCCATGGAGAACTTAAGTATATGCCAGTGACCAAAGTTTTACAGAGATTATCCTTACAATAATCCTTAAATCTTACAATAATCTCACAGAGCAGATATTGTTATTATTAGTCCCATTTTACAGATTAGAAAACTGAGGCTCTGCAATGTTGTACATTTACACAGGGTCCCTTAGCTGGTCAGAAGAGACAGGATTCCAATCCAGCACTGCCTGATCCTCATCCCCCTACAAGAATCACCCCAGGCTGGGAAGGGCAGAGTGGAGCTGGCCTGGGCCATTCTCACCGAACAGAAGACCCAGAAAGCACCAACCAGAGTCTTCTGCCGTTGCTTCTACCTGAGTGATGGTCCCATTGTGTTGTTTTGCTGCCCTCTGTGGTAGTTATCATTGAAAAATAAAAGACTTAGTGAAAATCCAAAGAGAATTTCTGTTCCTAATTCTGAACCAGAGGGGAAAAAAAGAAGTAGTAAAACCAGATCCTTCTTGGCTATGTCAGTCTAGGAAGAGAGAATTATATTAACAGTCAGGACCATTTTAGTCGCCAGTAACAAAACCCTAACTCACACTAGTTTAGGAAATAATAATGGCTGATGTCAGCTGCTCACTTCACACCAGGCACTGTTCTGAGCACTAACATGCATCCACTCGTTTAATTCTCACAATGGTGCCTTGAAACTTACACTATGATTATCACAGAGGAAACAGAGGCACAGAGATTAAATAATGTGTTCACATCAATTAGCTAGGAAGGGGCCAGGCCACGATTCCAGCACAGGCAGAAGCTGGGCTGCAGCGTCTGCACACTAACCAGCAGGCAGCACAGCCTCGGTGAGCAAGCACACAAACACACTGGCCCACACCATTAGGAAGACTGGGGCAGCTCTGGATCCAGGACCCTCTCACTCCTTTCTCTCAGCTCTGCTTCTTTCAGCCTCATCACTCATCCCTCCATCACAGGGACAGCCCCACATGTAACCCCTTCCAGTGTCTGTCATCCCAAAGGGAAGAGGCACTCCTGTACACTCCAGCATCAAAATCCCAGAGTGGTCTGAACCAGGTCCTATGCCCATCCCAGAACCAGTCACCCTCCCTGGGGTGGTGGGAGAGGGGAGATCTCTGGGCAGCCAAAAGCAATAGCCACCCCAGGAACACTCAGGGAAGAGGGTAGTAGCAGGTGGGAAGAGAAGATTTATAGATTAAAGCTAGTTATGAGATTAGAAGACAAACTGGGGCCAAGATAGGGCTTTTCATGTTTCTACCTGAAACAAGAGGTGAGAAGGAAGCAGAGGGAAACTTTCTTTCTGTGCCTAATGCTGAGTGTATGAGTGTGTACCAAAATGTGGAGACTTGTACTAACGCACATCCCTAAACCCTAAACATACATCCATATATATATCAGCACAGACACACGCTTAAACAAGCATACCCACTCACTTTATACTCACATGAAGATACAGGCATACATACTTTATCAATCAGGATAGGCAAGGTTACGCTTCATTAACAAATAGCTCCAAAATCTCTATGGCTTAAAACCACAAGGGCTTAATTCTTGCTCACACTACCTGCCCACCACAGCCTCTGCTCATCATGGTCACGCTAAGATTCAGGCTGATGGAGAAGCTATCAACCCAAACTTCATTGGTCATGGCACCAGAAAGAACGAAAGACCTCTGGGAGATCCTGCAATGGCATTAAATTCTTCTTATTTAATTGTATTTAGAATAGGAAGGGACACTTTCTCTTCTTCTCGTGGCCATAGCTGGTCACATCCAACCACAAGGAAGTACAGTCCAGAAGCTGGGAGATCCAAAACTATTTAGTAAGTAGCACTAATGATCCCCCCCTATACACACACAGCTCTTTCCGCAGTTTTCTCATTTTATTCTTTTATGTCTTAGACTCTTAACAATTCCCTGTCCCCAGCAATAAAGATCAAATTCCCCTACTAGGAGCCGGAGGTCATGGAAACTCAATCCCCTTTCATTTCAGCCGTGACTGCTACCCCAGCTCTCCCTGCCTCATCTGGGCCCCACCATCCATCTCCTGCACGCCCATTCTTCTGAGGCTGCCTGTCCCTGCTCCTTGCCTCCTGCCAAGAAGAGATAAAAGGGACAGCTGTGAATTTATTCAGCGCTACTTCGTGCTGCTGCCCCACCACTTGCTTCCCTGCTCGTGCCCCTCCCTGTCTCCTTTCTAGAGCTGAGTATGAGCTAGTGGCTCCCCAAAGGCAGGCTGCCATGGTGAGGTGAGACAGTGAGGTGAGGCCCAGAGGGCCCTGGGGTGAGCGGAGAGCAGGCGGACATGAACTAAGACTCCTCAGACGCAGAGTAACAGACACAAATGGACAGAGACAGGAAAGAGACGTAAAATGTGGCAGAGGGAAGCAGAGGCACAGGGAGTGACAGAGGCAGATGGAAAGAGACCCAGATTGACAGGAAAGAGAGTGACAGAAATAGGTGGAAAGAGAGACACAGAGGCTGGGCGAGAGGGACAAATGCAGAAAGGAGCAAAGAGACAGCAAGACCGAAGGTGGACATGGGGACGTATCTGGGGTGTGTGTGTTTGTAACTTCATAGCTCTGGCTTTTCAGTCACACTATCTTTCATCAAAATGGACTCATGAAAGCAGGCACTGCCATATCTTTAAGGACAGGGAGGAGAGGTGGCTCTTTTCAAGCAAGTTGTGTGGGTCTGAAGCCAGACTCTAAGCTCAGGGCACTGGCAGTGTCTCCCTGGAGATTTCTAGCACCCTGTGGCCACTCTGTGTGCTCTGTCGGTTGGAGGAGCCTGTGTGACTGAGCTGAGCCTCCTCGGCTGCCCCAGCTGCCCCCGCTGCCCCTGCCCACCGCTGTTGCTCTCTAGTCTGGCTGGGGCAAGATGACTCTGGGGGAGGATAGGGAGTGGGGGAAACAATTCCCGTTCTGTGCAGGGGATGAAGGTACCTGAGGCCAAAAAGAGAGGTAGATTCCTAGCCTCAAGGAGCCCTGGGCCTGAGCAGGGATTTAAAGCCCATTCATGGCTCGGTGCCTATGGCTCAGCGGGCTAAGGCGCCAGCCACGTACACCTGAGCTGGCAGGTTCAAATCCAGCTCGGCCCGCCAAACAACAATGACGGCTGCAACCAAAAAGTGGCCAGGCATTGTGCCAGGCACCTGTAGTCCCAGCTACTTGGGAGGCGGAGGCAAGAGACTCGCTTGAGCCCAGGAATTGGAGGTTGCTGTGAGCTGTGATGCCACCGCACTCTATCCAGGGGGGACAGCTTGAGGCTCTGTCTCAAAAAAATAAAAAATAAATAAAAAAATAAACCCCATTCATTCTTTCAGCACATGGTCTTGGCACCCTACCCAGGCCTCGAGACGTGGTAGAAGATATGCCCAGTAGGTTTTAGCCTGGTGGAGCAGACAGACTATAAACAAACCAACCTCAATTATGTATTGACAAGTCAGGTTCAATGCTAAGAAGGAAAAGAATATAATACTTGAGAAACTATTAGGGGTGGGGCTTCTTTAAACTTGGAACCCAGGAAAGTCACTCCAAGTAGGTGATACTGTGCCCAACACCTTCCTGATGAGAAGGAACCAAGTGAGAGGAAGAGTGGGGGTGGCAGGGTGGGGAGAGGTGGATACAACCCAGGTGGAGAGGACAGCCCCAACAAATCTGTCAAACAACACCCAGCTTGAGCACTACAAGACCTAAGGAGGGCCGGTAGGGCAGGATCCGTGAACAGGGGTGAGGGGTGTGGGGCCAGCCGCTGAACAGGAGCCCTCAGGGCAAGCCCAGAGCACAGATTTGATCCCAGGGACAGTGTTGGGTAGTTCCCACACACTCATGTGCTAGGCAGGCCCGGCCCTGAGTGAGAGGTGGGAGCCCAGCTCACACATCGGGGTAGAAGTGAGAGGACCATGGTGCAGAGGAAGCAGCGCAGCTGACCAGGGCTTAACCCCTCAGGGGTTCCCACCACCCCTGGGATAAAGGCCAGGCTCCTTAGCAGGGGCAGCCTCAAGGCCCTTCCCACCCTGTCCCTGCTTCCTGCCCATCTCCTCTCCTCCTGCCACTCCTTGGCCTCCCCACACTGTGCCCTCTGTCTGAAATACCCTCTGCACTGCTCTCTCCTCCACCTGCCCGCCTTCTAGCTGTCCTCCAGGCTCAGCCCCAGTCTCCTTCCTCTAGGGGAAGCTTTGCAGCACCTGCCCCCCCCCAATGAAACTGACCTTATGTCCTCGCAATACCACCTGCCTCAGAACACTTCATTGCCCTGTCTGTCTGTCCCCTGGATGGAGTCCTCAGAGCTGGGGCTGTACAGCTGACTCAGAATCCCCAGGTGAGTCACTCACCAGTGCTCAGGTAGCTGATTACAGGCAGAGGGGTTATTCCAATTTCCGCTCCCCCACCACTGCCTCAGGATAAGTGGAGATGAGCCCTCAGATTGTAGGGAAAAAGACCAGGGACCAGAGTCCGAAAGATTCATCTAACGAACGTTTCAAGGCAATGCGTGCCAGCCAGAGTTCAGAAGAAAGGGCAGGGTCATGGTTGGGTAGCAGAGACTCTGGGCTTGGAGCTAGGAGGGGTGGGGTGGGCCAAGGGGTGGCATGTGCTGAGGAGTCTGGGTGATCGAGGCGGGGACTGGGAGAGAAGACAAGGGGAGGAAAGATGCCACCCACCCCGCCATCAGGTGCGAATGTTCATCTGAGGAGGGCCAGCGTGAAAGGCTGCCTAATCCCAGGGAAGTGAATGTGCCATGGAGAGATTTGTATCCATTTTGCCATGGTCTCTCTCCAGGGACTTCATGTTCTTCCAAAACAGAGGCAAAGAGAAAGCTCCAGCCATGCTTCTATCCGAGGGGTCATAGGTGTTTGCACAGGAGCATCCCTTTGGGAAGACCCGGGAGTGGGCAGTGGGTCACAGCTGAAAAGTCAGGAAAAGGGGGAAAGAGGTGAGAAGAAGGGAGGCAGGGCTGAGGGCAGCCTGAGGAAAAGGAAGCATCATAACAAATGTGGAATTGTAGGAGGCCCCCCCACCAGGAAGCAGCACACGGAGGGTCTGTAGAGACCCTGAAAGACAGAGGCCGGGGAGAGAAGAGGATCTGAGGCTGAGGTTTACTGTTAGCCAGATGGTGGCTCCTCTCTTCTTGGGTACTCCTGGGGGGTAGGAGAGTTTCTGAAGTCCAGATTGGTTTGGGTCCCTATAAACCAGCCCCCAGAGGACTATACAACTAAGCAAGATCTCTGGACCGCTGTATGGTCCTGTCAGTATCCACTGAGGCTAGAGCTGCACTCAACACCTGGAAAGAAGGCCCCAGTTTGCCCTGAGCTTAATGACCAAGATGTCTGCATCTGGCCTGTGGTGGACACCAGGGCAAAGGGCCCTGAGCAGCAGACAAGGTCCTAAGTCAGAGAGGCCTGGCAGGAGCAAGGCACAGAACACACTCACCCAGACCTGAAACACAGAGAGATGGGAAGGGAGCAAGACAGGTGCCTGGAGAGGTGGAGAAAAGAAGAGGAAATGCTCCTGCCGTAATAGGCAAAACTTACATCTCAGTGGCTTAGCCTGTGAATGTCCATGTCTTGCTCAATTGCAGTCTCGACACAAGTGTTGCTATGAAGGCAGCCTTCCACATGCCTGTTAGGGCCCAGGCTCCCTCCCTCTTGTGGCTCTGCTCCCCTTAATGAACTGAGACTCTTCCTTGAGTAGCCATGAGATCAATTCTTGATTTTTTTTTCTGGCTAGAAGTGGCGTAGAACACCCTTCATCAATTAGAACTAGAAATGAAGCCATACCTGGACACCAAAAATGGGGTCTGAAAAATGGGGTTCCTGGCTGGACAGCTTCTCAACCAAAAACTCCACACTATGGAAAGGGGGTCTGAATTTGTAGTGGACCATTGAGCAGCTCTCGTCTGCCACTATCATCACTGGATACCTACCCTGAGCCAGGCCTCTTCTAACATATGATTTATTTTATTCTTCATGGCAATCACTGAAAACTAGATAGTTATACCATTTCATACATGAGAGATGAAAACTCAGAGATGTCAAGAAGCTCAGCTTTGGGGAGGCTGGGCTTGATGGCTCACTCCTGTAATCCCAGCACTTGGGAGGCAAAGGCGGGTGGATTGCCTGAGCTCACTGGTTTGAGACTAGCCTGACCCAGAGTGAGAACTCGTCTCTAAAAATAGCCAGTTGTTCTGGCGGGTGCCATAGTCCCAGCTACTCAGGAGACAAGAGAATCGCTTGAGCTTGGGAATGAGAAGTAAATGGGTTGCCATGAGTTTGAGGTTGCTGTGAGCTATAACACCACGGCACTCTACTGAGGGTGACAAAGTAAGACTCTGTCTCAAAAAAAAAAGAAGAAGAAGAAGAAGCTCACCTGAAGGTGATGAAGCCTGGGCTTGATGCCACGTGCTCACATGTCAAGCCCCAGAGCACTACCTCTTCCCAGCTATCCAGCTTGTTTCCAGGAAATGACAGAAAGGAGGAAGTGGGGGTATGGTAAGGAGTGAAAGAAAGATGAGAGAGAGAGAGGCACAAATAGAAAAAATCTGAGATTTCCACATAGGACAAGTACATAGTAAAGCTTGAGGAGAGCCCAGAGACCCACTGACCCTGATGGGGAGATCAGGCCCCATGCTATTCTCACAGGGAAGGCCGCTGGACCTCCCCGCTTCACACCTCTGCAGCTCCAGGCCCAGCCCCAGGACACCTCCTCTGAGCCCTCCCCGCTTAGCCTCCCCTCTTTGTGGGAAGGATCTGGCTTCATGTGTCCCCTATAGACCTGAGTTCAAATCCTGCCCCTGCATCTACCAGCTTTGACTAGCTGAGAGGTGTAGTGAAGACTCAGTGGGGTGGATGAAAATGCTTTGCAAATACCTGTTCCAGGGCATCTGTTCTGAGGGGCAAGAGGAGAAGCAGCAGCTTGGGATAGGGATGGCACCACGAAGGCCTCCTGGCTGGCTGCCTGTCCTCGGTGGAGCCAGGAAGGAGGGACAGAAGGATATAAATAAGACATTTAAAGACTGGGTGTTTCCCAGCTGCCCTAAGTCAGGAGTGGCTTTCCTGACAGGGAAGGTAGCTTGGGAATGAGAAGTGAATGGGTTGCTACAACGTTTTACTTCCCTGGTGTCACAGGCAGGGCTTTAATGAGGGACCATGCATCACTCGGCCCCCTGACCCCAGCAGATGATAAAGGGCCACCGCTCCCCCTGCAGGCACTGGAACAGCCCACAGCTGCAACAGCTAGTAAATTGTTAGGCCCAGTGAAGGGCACGCCCTTAAATGTCACTCATCTAGTTAAGACGAAGCAGCCAGAGGTGGAGGCTGAAAGGGGAGAAACCCACAGGACGGTGAGGGTCAGAATCCTCAGGAAGGGCAGTGTGGGATCTGGGGTTAATGAAAAGTGCTCCCTGCCCCCAAGGGGTTATTATCTCCAATAGTTATTCCTGCTTCTGGGGGGAAGGGGAGGGGCATATGAAGAGCTGTCCTTAGAATGGATTGTCTGAAGAATCCAGACCTGCCCTTGGCCCAGGGTCCTCATTCATTCTCCCTCTCCCCTCTAACCATTCCCTACACCATCTGTCTGCCGTCCTCTCTCCCTCTGTCTCTCCCCCCTCCCTCCCAGTCTTTCTCACCCCAGTGTCTGCACGGTTCAAGTTCATAGGTTTCTCTTTGCCCTGTGGACCCCGAGGGCAGAACTGAGAAGGACTCTTAATGAGCCCCACTCAGGCCAGAGGGCCTGGTCAGGCCACCTCTTGGGCCAGCTTCGCTTTCCAGCTGCCCTTTCTAACTTTGTGGGGGGACATAAAGAGGTCAGCTTCCGACCCTTTCCTGGAGGCCATTATCCAGAAAAAGGAAAAACTTCGGGTTCCCTCCAGGAAGAAGGTGAACTTCGGGTTCTTCCTCAGCGTGACCTTCCCGCCTCTTCTCTCCACAAACTTTTTTCTGTGCGGAATAAATCTCACACCCAGAAAAGGGCATGAAACAAATGTTCCACTATCAAATTATTTTAAGCCAAAATCTAGGGTAGCCACCACCTCTTGAAGGACCAGATCGCTGCCAGCACCTGGTAGCCAGTGTCTCCCTCCCAGTTGACCTCTTCTCTCCTGCAGTTCCCAGGCCAACACCTCCCACCTCTATATGTTCACGTGCTCCCTCAACAATATGGTTTAGTTTGGGCCATTTCTGAATTTTATATAAATAGAATCACATGGTATGCCTGCTTTCATGTCTGGCTTCTTTCAGCCACCCTGTTGGTGTTTGCATGAGCTGTCAGCATGGCTGGTATTGTCACTGTTCATTTGTTCTCACTGTCCTGGGTGCTCCAGCCCCCCCAGCCAGCCCACTTAGTACCAGCTGCCCCACCTTAGAGTGTCAGGCTCCCTGCACAGTGAAAAGGTGGCTGATCCTTTCCACCAGGCAGGTCCCCTCACGTCTAACCTCCTTCCCCCCTTGGCCCTGCTTTGCTGATTTGCTTTCTCTGACAAAGTTGGGGGAGAGGGAAGGTACAATACAAATGACACATCAACTGTATTTGCAAAGCATTTTTCAGTATATGAAGCACTTCCTAATATACTAATTGGATGAGATGGTCATTGTTCTACTCATTTTACATTTTTAACCCTCAGAACCACCTTTGAAACAGGTACTATTATTATCCTCATTTTATAGACATGGGAACTGAGACGTTAAAGAACTTGTCCAAGGTAGGGTTACCAGATCAAATCAAGAATGAGCAGTTAAATTTGAATTTCATATAAGCAAGGCATTTTTTTAAAGCACAAATATATCCCAAATTAATTTGAAATAGGCATCCTGTATTTTTGCTTTTCTAAATCTGGCAGCCCTAGTCCAAGGTCACACAACAAGTAATGGTAGAGTCAGGGCTCAGATTCTGGCTCCTGCTCCATGGCCTTTTATTTTATTTTATTTTTATTTTTATTTTTTTGAGACAGAGCCTCAAGCTGTCACCCTGGATAGAGTGCCATGGCTCACAGCAACCTCCAACCCCTGGGCTCAAGCGAGTTTCCTGCCTCCACCTCCCAAGTAGCTGGGACTACAGGTGCCCGCCACAATGCCTGGCTATTTTTTGGTTGCAGCCGTCATTGTTGTTTGGCGGACCTGGGCTGGATTCGAACCCGCCAGCTCAGGTGTACGTGGCTGGCACCTTAGCGCGTTGAGCCACAGGTGCTGAGCCTCCATGGCCTTTTAGCTGCTGCCCTCCTATTACAATGGGACCCCACCAAGGTCCTGGCAGCAGGGTGAAAAGCAGATGGATTTGAAATTGTTTGGTAAATCATACCAACAAGGCTAGGAAACAGATTTGATATGGAGGCTGAAGGAGAGGGAAGAATTAGGATAGAAGCTCAATTTCTGCCTCCTATAGGTAAAAGTGAGAGAGCAGAGTTCTTACGAGGGATTACTTGGCTCAGAGGAGGCAGACTGTTTGGAGGCCATGGCCAGGTCACCTGGGGTCCATGGCCAACCTCACCAATGTCTGTTCTCTACCTTGTCATCAAGGGGTTTAGCCCAGTCCTGCCTGCCCTGGGCACCTCAGTCCTTCCATTTCTCCCATGGCGCCAATTTCCAGCCTCAGAACCTATAAACAAACTACCTCATCCAACTGCCAGGATCTCACCAGGGCCTGCCCTCTGCACTCATTGACCTTCGCCAGGACAAATTCCCTTCTTTGGATGGGGCGCAGCCACAAAGCTTCCCAACTATAAAAATTGCAAAAAAGAACGGGATGGTGTCAGAGGGTACAAATGTGGATGTATGCTTTTATTTTGCATAGAATAATGGATTTAATTACTTCTTTGAGGGGAAGCCTGTTTGGATGGTAGTGAAGGCAATGCTAATAATAGCACTTGCACCGAGGGCCTCAAATGCAGAGGAAGAGCCATGAAAGCATCTCGTTTCTGCTCCCGACAACTTGAAAGCTCCTGCGAACACTCGCGCCTTCTTCCTCAAGAGGCAGAGGGAATTGTGAAGAAAATGCTGTGGGTTTTCGCTTTTAACTCACTGTTTTGATCCTCTGCAGCCGTTAGGATGTAAGATCCCCAGAGAGACTAGGGTGGGGGGTCACTGTCTGGTGGAAAGGGAACATAGAGGTGGGGCACACCTCTTCTTCCTCCTTCTACCTGCCCTCAAAGAGCAGGCCCAGAGGGAGCCCCCCCAAATAACACCAGTCCAGGCTGAGTCTCAGTTTCACACAGAAAGTGCTAAACAGTAAATCAGGAGAATCAGTTTTGCCAGTTTGAGTAAATTATGCTGTATCTCTGGCCTCAGTCTCCTGCTATAGGGTTGTTAGACAAGTAACGTAGCTGCCCCGCGCCTCATTTTCTCATCTGTAAAATGGGGCTGTAATGATACCCGAAGTGAAATGTGTCGACTTACATGAATGGGCTTAGAACAGTGTCTAACACATGAGAACTCAATACATTTATCCATAACAACAGTAATGATTGTTATTATTCCTGAACAAGGAGGGGTTTAGACCAGAGGACCAAGGGAGATCAGGGCCAAGGAGATAAGAGTACCCAAGAGCCCTGGTGTGAGACTACAGGGAGTGGAGCCGTCTGTGGCAAATTGGAGACAGCAACCCACGTAAACAAACGCAAATGCAAAAATTTTTTTTTTTTTTTGAGACAGAGTCTCACTATGTCACCCTCGGTAGAGTGCTGAGGCATCGCAGCTCACAGCAACCTCTAACTCTTGGGCTTAAGCGATTCTCTTGCCTCGGCCTCCCGAGTAGCTGGGACTACAGGCGCCCGCCACAATGCCCAGTTATTTTTGGTTGCATTTGTCATTGCTTAGCAGGTCTGGCTCAGGCTCAAACCTGCCAGCTTCCATGTATGTGGCCGGTGCCCTATTCACTGAGCTATGGGCGCTGAGCCTCAAATGTAAAATTTTTTAAAACACTCTACAAGCCAAACAAAATGGATTTATGGGACACGCACAGCTCTGAGACCACCAGTTTCAATGGACAGAGATTTCTGGTCCCTTGTACCACTGGAGATCTCATAATTTAAATCCAGGTTCTACCACTCAAATATAGACCCAGAGGTGCTGTAGAGTCTTTCAAGTCCAACCAACTTCTTCAACCATTTTATAGATGAGAAAACTGAGACCCGAAGAGGGGAAGTGCCTTGCAAGTTGAATTTGTGCTAGGATGCCAACCCCAGCTGTCTGTCTCCTACTCAGGCCACCGTACCATACGTCCTCCTGACTTGCTGCTGTGTGCTCTTGGGGAAGGTTCTGTACCTCTCCAGGCTCCGTTTTGCCTTCTGCCAACACAGCATGGGGAAATGGGAGTGAGTTTAGGGACCAGAGAGGCCTGGACTTAAATCTCGGCTATGTGACCTAGACAGGTAACTCTGGTCCCCCGAGCCTTACCAATCATTGCCTTCACCGCCACTGTCATCATGGCTAATCCTGTTCAGGGCTTGCTCTGTGGAGATCCTGTTTATTCTTAGTTGCTTTACTTGGACCAATTCAGTTATTTCCGACAATAACCCTGGGAGGTAAGTCCTATTGTTATCAACGATTTATACATAAGGTTAATCAAGGCCCACAGCAGTCAACAACTTGTTCAAGGTCATGCAGCAGATAGGGTTGTCTCTGGGAAGGATTCAGTGTCCACTGTGCAGCCCAGCACCCAGCACGTAGTGGGCGGCCACTCAGTAAGCGTCAGTCCCACCTCCACTCCGAATCAGTCAGCACCTCCTAGGATTGTGTCATCACAGCCAGCACTCCCAGGAGCCAGGAGACCTTCTACACACCATATGGCTGTGGAATTAATAAAGTGTTGTAACCAAAGATTGGAAAAGAGATTAGGGGACTTGGCTCCTAGAGTGGAACTATTAAAAAAGAAAGAAGGTGCTCAGCTCGCTGCAGAAGAGTGAGAATAGGGCCCAGGCCTCCGCTTAGATGCTGGGCAAACACCAGGCGAGGGAGCATCCCTAACCGGCTCAATGTGTCAGCTGGTGGCCATAACCGCGGGGCTTATTGGTGCTGTGGTGACAGGAGAACCAAACACTAACAAAACGACCTCTTTGGGGGGGTGGGGGGGATAAGGAGGCAAGTTTATTACCTCAGCAAAGACGGACACTCAGCCTGTCCTGATGAAAGAAGACACAGCCCACCTCACTGGGCCTCACAGGGTGACCTCACTGTCACATCTGGTCACAGGTGGGGACATGGGTGGGGCTCAGCTGGGCCTTTGCCCTTATCCTCCCTCTCACTCCCTGCCTTCCCTCGGCAGAAGCAAAAGCCAGCTTCCTGACCTTGGTTTTCTCCATCCTCATCCCCACCATCCTCTCTCTCCCTTGAGGCTTGGGCTGCCTGCCTGCATTCACATTACTGGCCAAGCCATCTTAGGCACGTCACTTCACCTTTCTGGGCCTCAGTATTATCATCATCACCTGTACAATGGGGATGGTGATAGAAGCCCATGGGCTGAGTGTGGGTATCAAATGAGGGTTGTGAAGTACTCAGACCAGTGTGGTGACACTGTAATCACCCACTCAGTAAAAGTTATTTATTATTATTATGACCAGTTAGGCCCTTGCTGTATTATATTATAATTTGATGATTCGGTCTCCCCAATAGACCATGGGCTCTAAACTTCTCAAGTCCTCATAACAACTCATGATACTGTTATTATTGTCCCATTTTACAGCTGAAGCTCAGGGTGATTAACCAACTGCCCCCAAGTCACACAGCTCATATCAGATAGGAGGCAGTTCTCGAATGTGGACACTGTGGCCCTTCCACTGTGCTTCTGGGGCCTCAGCCCTCACACAGGGAACCTCTGGGGCTCCCAGTTCTGCTGCCTCAGCCTGTGGCTCTGTGCTAGCCTGTCAGGAATAAACAGTTAAAGCTGCTACTCCAGGCCTCAGGTAGGAAATAGTTAGGGAAAGTGGCCTCTGCTCCAGGAGGCACAGAAGCCGGGTCTACAGGCCCCCAAGATGGGACTGGAGCAGGGGGGAGGCCGACAGGGCTCTGAGCTGTGGAAGGGGACTGCTGTCACTCAGAGACAAGACGCCGACCTGAGCTGTTTTGCTGCTAGACCAGTGGTTCTCAACCTGTGGGTTGCGACCCCTTTTTAACCATGAAAATACATTGCAGCATTAGGAAGGTTGAGAACCACTGAGCTAGATGCTGCTGCTGAAAGGGCCTGAGCACAGGTGCAGAACCACAGTCAGAGCCATGCTCGGAGACACGCGCACACAGTGATAGGCACGCAGACACACGTGCTCTCCCCATGCCCACTCACTCCCCTGCAAAGCCGCGTCAGAAGGAACCATTGTGCCTCTCTAAGGGGAGAGACTGGGTGCTGCGACCAGGATGCCTGGGGGCTCCTTGTCATATAGGAGGGATTACATGATCTTAGAAAGTTCAGCTCCCAGGGCAGCCGAGCAGTGGGAAGGGGGAATTCCCAGGGTTTTCCTCAATAGGAGCAGTGCCCTATTGAGGGCACTGAGGATGGGAGGTCAGAGACTCTTAGGTTATTAGATCTGCTCTCCCCTGACCTGCACCCAAACAACTCCATAACCCCCCCCTTCCCTAGCAGTTTCTGACTTGCATGGCTAGCAGATCCACCTGATAAAAATTGAGACTCCTGAGCCACTCCACCAGAGCTGCTGCTGCACGGGAGCTTATCCTCCCCATCTGGCAGGAGTAGGAACTGAGACCCAGAGAGGTTAGGTACCTTGCCCAGCAGCTCTGCTGTGTGACTCCAATGCCTAAGCTCTGATCCTGTCTAGGCGATATTCCAGGCACCTGCAGACCCAGGTGCTCCCTGGGAGGAGCACAGTGGGAGCACGGGCAGAGGTGGACCAAAAATGGTCAGGATTCCAACCTCAGGGGAAAACCTGAGGCGCAGTCAAAGCTGCAGGGACTGTTTGACAGGGCTGCAAGAAGCAGGGGAAGTGTCAGTGGTCCAGAGCACCGGTTCTGGAGCTAGCCAAAGCTCTGTGACTGTGGGCAAGTGACTCAGCCTCTCTGAACCTGTAGTAAAACCATGGTAACAACTGCCCCCACCATGCAGGGGGTGTTAAATGAGCTAATGCATGCACCCTAGATCCAGATGGGAGGTGGTTTAGCCTCCTACATATTCAGCATGCTTGGGGCTAGGTGCATGGTCAGAGAGCTGCCTGAGGAGGGAGGTCCACTCCTCCTGGCCCACCCTCGGCTACCTTGAAGCCAGTATGACTCACCTTCCCCTGCCCAGAAGGGGAGTAGAAGGGAGGCCAATCCTGGCTCCAGATGTACCTGAGCCAGGGCTGCTAATAGAGTTTTCTGCCCAGAGCTGCCATCTGTGCAGGGCTGGGTGGAATTGCCAGTCTCCAAGGGTGGTTAATTTACAACCCGTGCAGCTCCTTGTCCACACCAAGCTAAAGCAGCCTCAACCCCCAATCCCTCAGTCTCTCAGCAGGAGCAGGAAAAGGGACCCAACTGGAAACAAGCTCTAACTTGAATTCCTCCCTTCCCAGGGACCCTCAGCCAAACGGAGGTGCACAAGGGCGAGGCCAGCTGTATTAGCTCCATCTCTCCAAGTTGTGACCTGGCCTCTGGCCCTCAGTCATGGGGCGTGCTGTGCTGCAGAGGCAGAGTGGTCATCGAGCAGGAGCAGGGCCTCAGGTGCTTACCAGCTCTGCAACCGCAGGCAAGTCGCTTACCCTCTCTGTGCCTCTGTGTCCTCATCTAGAAAATGGAGATAATAATAGAAGCTGCCTGCCAGGGTTGCGTTAAGATTAAATAATTGTACAGATAAGGATTTCAAGTGCCCCCAGGCACACAGAAACACTCAATTGCCATTATCAGCTGCTAGACCACCTGGCAGCATTGAGGGCACTGGGGAAGGGGTTTAGATAAGAAAAATGAAAGAGTCAGACCCCAAACCTCACTGCAGGGAGGAAAAGGGCCTATGGGTGGGGAGGAATAGCTGTCAGGGCAGCCTTCTGGGGAGAGAAACAAAAGTGGAGGCTGAGGCTGCCCTGCCTGGCATTTACCTTTCCTATGATTCTCCACTTCCTGGGGGAGAAAACTCATCTGTTGTCAGGCTTCTCCTGGGTCACTGGTGGCCTGAGACCGCCAACCATTCATCTAGGGCTTCCTGCTCCCTGCATAGGATAGGCTGGCCCGGGACTAGGTTGGCACAGCACAGTCACTACCATAGAGGGCAGGGCCCTGTTTCAGACTGGGGCTCCCCGAGGACAGGGCCCTGCCTCCCCTCAGACTGGGACTTCCTGAGGACAGGGCCCTGTTTCAGACTGGAGGCACCCTGAGGACAAGGCCGTGTTTCCCAGAAACTGGGAGTCCCCAAGGACAGGGCCATGTCTCCCCTCAGACTAGGGCTCCCCAAGGACAGGGCCACATCTCCCTTCAGACTGAGGCTCCCTGAAGACAGGGCCACATCTCTCCTCAGACTGGGGTTCCCTGAAGACAAGATTCTGTCCTTCCCTCACATTGGGGCTCCCCGAGGACAGGGCCCTGTCTCCCCTCAGATTGGGGATCCCCAAGGACAGGTTGTATCTCCCCTTAGACTGGGGCTCCCCGAGGACAGGCCGTGTCTCCCCTCAGATTGAGGATCCCCGAGGACAGGTCGTATCTCCCCTCAGACCGGGGCTCCCCGAGGACAGGTCGTATCTCCCCTCAGACCAGGGCTCCCCGAGGACAGGCCGTGTCTCTCCTCAGACTGGTGCTCCCCGAGGACAGGCCGTGTCTCTCCTCAGACTGGTGCCCCTTGAGAGTGAAAGTGAATCTCCTTCCTGGTGTCACCTCACTTAGCTCTTAAGATTTAAGACTTATACCTCTCAGGGAGGGAATATGATGTTCCAGCTACTCAAAACTTCCTCCCATCCTGCTGGTTGGTGGCAGGTCCTGGTGGAAAGTGGAAAGACTTGGTAAGGACCGTGGTGTCCATGGTTGCTGGTGAGGGCCATGGAGCTCATGCTGGGGACATACCCTCCACCCTGGCATGTCCCCGTCACTCCCAGCCCGGGCCACCAGCTTTCCCAAACCTGTCCCTGGCGTCAGGGGCAGGAAGGTGTGTGGATAGCTTCCCAGTGCCCGGCCCTCTCCAGAACTGCAGAGGGAAGCATTGCACTGTGGGAGCCAGAAAGACCAGCTCCACTCTTAAACCACTAGAGGCTGCCAAGCTTGAGGAGCTGCCCGACCTGTTTGTTGAATGAATAATTGCAAACTCACAGACCAATTACTCCCCCAGCCTAAACTATAAATCTCTGTCTGCCAACTTCCATCTTCCACACCCCACAGCCCGTGTCTCTCGATCTCAGCACTCACTAAACTCTCGGGGATAGAGGGGATATCCTAAACCATAAACTCCCAGGCCCCACCATCAGAGATTCTGATTTAATTGGTGGGGGGTGGCGGCAGGGCACCCAGGTGGGACTAACAAGCAGCCAAATTTGATAACCAGGGGACCAGCCTGTGGTCCCCTCCAGAGGAAAGGAACTTCCGTTAACTCAAAATACCAATGCCTAGCACTGTTTCTGGCTCATAGTAGGTGCTCAATAAATGTTTGTTAATTCATGATTGCCTAACATGGGCCTGTCCCCTTTCTGGAGGTGCCCAAAGGTAACCAGGACTGGAGTCATTCCTCCTCTCCAGTGGGTGAGGCAGTGATTAAGAGCTTATCTCTGGCCCCAGATTGGTGGGGAGGCTCACTACTATAATCCTAGCACTCCAGTAGGTCAGAGTAGGAGGATCGCTTGAGCTCAGGAGTTTGAGACCAGCCTGAGCAAGAGTAAGACCCCCATCTCCACTAAAAATAGAAAAATTTTAGCCAGGCATCTTGGTGGGTGCCTGTAGCCCCCGCTACTCAGGAGGTTGAGGCAGGAGGATCACTCGAACCTGGGAGTTTGAGGTGCTGTAAGCTAGGCTGATGCCATGGCACTCTACCCTGGGCAACAGAGTGAGACTCTATCTCCAAAAAAAAAAGGAAGAAAAGAAAAAAGATTATCTCTGTTGACTGACAGACTGGGTTTAAATTCTGCTACTTCCTTGGCCTTGGGCAAGTTAGATCTCAGTTTCCTAGTTTCCTCATCTGTAAATGGGACTAATAACAGTCCCTACCACAGGGTTGTTTTGAGGGTGGAGAACACTTCTACAAAGACTCAGCTCGGGTTGTTTGTGTTAACCTAGGTCCTGGCAGGAAACAGATGGTTCATTGAAACCATTAGGGAGGCTAGGCACCCGTATCTCAAGCAGCTAAGGTGTCAGCCGCATACACCAGAGCAGGTAGGTTCGAATCCAGCCTGGGCCTACCAAACAACAATGACAACTACAACCAAAAAATAGCCAGGTGTTCTGGTGGGCGCCTGTAGTCCCAGATACTTGGGAGACTGAGGCAAGAGAATTGCTTAAGCCCAAGAGTTGGAGGTTGCTGTGAACAATGACGCCAGGCACTCTACCCAGGGCGACAGCTTGAGGCTCTGTCTCAAAAAAAAAAAAAAAAAGAAAGGTAGAAACCATTAGGGAATTTACCAAAGGGGTTGTTTGGACCAGGGGCAGTGGCTCATTCCTGTAAGCCTAGCACTCTGGGAGGCCGAGGTGGGTGGATTGCCTGAGCTCACAGGTTAGAAACCAGCCTGAGCTAGAGTGAGACCCTGTCTCTAAAAATAACCAGGCATTGTGGCAGGTGCCTGTAGTCCTAGCTACTTGGGATGCTGAGACAAGAGAATCGCTCAAGCCTAAGAGTTTGAGGCTGCTGTAAGCTATGATGCCTCAGCACTCTACCAAGGGCAACAAAGTGAGACTCTGTCTCAACAAAGTGGGGAGGGGTTGTTTGCACAGATCTGGGCAAGTTTGGGGAAAGCAACGGGGGATGGTGCAGAAGCCTGGTGTTGTCTGCACTGGGGCGCTAGCCACCTCAGGCCTACAGAGGTAAGGGCAAGAAAGTCATAGGAACCCAAAGACAGAGCTATGCTGTAGGAGAGGGGATGTAACAGGCCCCAGGAACATGGAGGAAGCAGCCACAGTCATCCTGAAATATCTACCCAACCTCACTCAACTCCTGCCCTCCAGTCTCCTAATGGTCCTCCCACTGGGAACACCAGCAGAAGACAGCCTGGGAGCCTGGGGGATGCAGTTAGAGGTCATCCTCCCAGGGCACAGTGCAGGGTGCAAGGGGGCAGAGAGTAGATTTGGATTTGGCAGAACAAACAAAAGATTTCCAGCACCCTGACATATGGTTGATGCTGATTAAATATTGCTACTATTATTACTGTTCATTTGGCTTGTATTTAATTGTATTTTATGCACCTATCAGTCTCCCTGTTTGCACATGGCAAGTGCAGCAGGGGCCCTGTGAACACTGGGGGAAGAAATGGCCGTGCCTTTGCACTGCAGCATACTTCCATGTTCAGCCAGGGGCGTCCGTGCTTGTGACAAGCCATCAAAATGGCTTTGCTATAGCAAGCTTCATTAAAATGGAAGCACATTGCTCTAGTATGCAGATGGGGCCACTTTATTACTTTTTAATTTGTTTACAGAAAGCCCCTGTTTGGTGTATACTATTTTTGCAAATAGTAACAAATGGGCATGTTTGCTGCCTCCAAAGCTGTGGTGTCCCTGGATAAATAGGCCGAAGCGTGTTTGAGCACTGCGCTTGGTTACTCTTAATAGAATCTGACACGCTTTTCAAACTGTGCGGAAGGCTAGAGGGAGGGGAACCAGAGTGTGTGTGGTGTGTGGTTTGGGGCACCTCTCACCTCTATCTGGACTCAAGTTTTCAATCTATACAGTACATGATCTGGGCTGAACAGTCTCCATCCTTTGCAGCTCTCCTGTCCCATGACACGGTGGTTTCTCTCCCTTTACCACCTTGGAAAGCTATAAAACTCCCTGAACTACCCGCTTCCAACTCCCGAAGGAAGCCTTCTTCAATAAAATGAAATAAAACTTACAAATTACCAAATGAATTTTGTAAATGGGTCAAATTGAATGAAGAATACTTAATGGAGCATAACTATTCAAGTGGCAGTTCAAACGCTTATACCATGGCCCCAAAGCAACAATATGCACAGATTGGTCAGGACCCTCAAATCTCAGTTTCATTCCTTATTAGCTATCATCCCCTCTGTGCCTCAGTTTCCTCATCGATAAAATGGGGATAATAATGATACCCTCATCCTGGGGTTGTTGAAGAGATTAGATTCTTTTCACTGTTCAGAACAGGGTGTGGCGCCATCAAGTACTTGCTCACTAATCATTAACTACTATCATTATGTATGGTGACAGTACTATAAATAAAGGGATATATAGAAAGAAAAGGGATTTAGGATAATTTCTGATGGATAAAGTTGCCCATCAGCAGAATCTGTCCCGTCCTGACCACACCCAAGGAAGTACCTTCATCCCCCCCAAATTGCTTCCTATTACATCCCTGGTTTATTTTCTTAAAGCACTCATCATAATCTGAAATGCCCTTTTTATTTAACTTCCTATTTTTTTTTTCTTTTTAGAGACAGAGTTTCACTTTATCACCCTGGGTAGAGTGCTGTGGTATCACAGCGCACAGCAACCTCCAGCTCTTGGGCTTAGGCAATTCTCTTGCCTCAGCCTCCCAAGTAGCTGGGACTACAGGCGCCCACCACAACGCCCGGCTATTTTTTGTTGCAATCTGGCCAGGGCTGGGTTTGAACCCACTACCCTCGGTATATGTGGCCGGTGCCCTACTCGCTGAGCCACAGGCGCCGCCCTTAACTTCCTATTTGTAGTCAGCCTCCCTCCACCTCACTGTGGGTTCCAAGAGGGCAGGGACCTCTTCAGTCTCACTCATGGCTATCTTCCCAGTGCCTAGAACAGCATTTGGCTGCTTCTCCATCCATACTGGAGAATGAATGAACAACTAGTCTGCACGCATCGGGGGTTGACCAAGTGAGGATGAACTCTGGGAACTGAGATGGCTGTTACGATGGCACTGGTTAAGGTTGGGTCCCATGTAGAGGCCACATACACGTACTGAGTGTTGTATACAAGCACATCTAAACCCTGAAGTCTGAATTCATGGAACTGTCCATATACTGAATTTCTATTTTAACTTTAAGGATAAAACAAGATCAGAAAGACACAAAGAAGGAGCAAAACAGCATCCTAATCCTTGGGGTGAAGTCCCAGGGGCAGCATCATCAGGCCATCTCCTGAGCCTCCTCTCCTGGGGCCTTAGATGAGGGGACTTCTTGTGAAAATAGGGTGCCAGGGAGCAGCGTCTCCAAATGAGGATGATGGCCCTCTTGAGTGTCTGGCACGTTACAGTTTACACAGTTCTCATAGAGCCATTGTCCCAGCTGATATCTCCTTGGGGAAAAGCTCCACTCCCTCTGAATATTATCATCACCCCATTTTATAGATGCAGAACCTGGAGGAAGAGGTAGGACAGCCTTTCCAGCCCTCTGACGGTCTACCCACATCTGTTGCTGATAACACCTCTCTGCCTCCTCAGAGAGAATAGTAACCCTACTGACTAAAGCGAAGAGCAGAAGCTGTGTGTTTCAAATAAATGTTCAACTTGAAGGAGAATGAAATGAAAAGGAATGGACTCCTCTCAGTTAGCCAGAATATTCTATCAACCACACACACCCCACTCATCATCCAGTTGGGGGCTCCTCAGGATTTCAGTAATTACACGCCTCTAATGGATCACTCCAAGCAAAGATTCAGGACCCAACATGATAAAAACAAAAAGCCACTTTTCTCAAGAAAGGTTCAAAGGCATCCATCCAGTTATTATAGTTATTGTCAACAGCAGTAATACTGAACACTTAACAAGTGTACTTGCTATGCGCCAGGCATGTTTTAAGGCCCCTTGGTCACAACAACCTCATGGTGTATTATTTTCCCACTTTATATGAGGAAACTGAGGCACAGAGAGGCAAAGAAAGATGCTCAAAGATCATAAGTGGCAGAGCCAGGATTCAAATGTAGGTACTCAGGCTCCTGGGCTCACTGTCACACCCTGCTGTCTCTCTCAGGGAAAAATCTTAGGAAAGTTTAGAGAAGACAACATGGTAATATGGGTAGGAATCCATTTTATTGCAAAGGCTTTAAATCACAAAGATAAATATTAGTAGTGAAAGAGCATTACGAAGCCATTGGGTATAAAATGTTCCTTGTTTTCAGTGAGTGAGTTCAGCAAAAGATAGCGCATGATTTTGGCTGGTGTACGTGAGAGAATGCGTGTTTGGGACACAGTTATAAAACACTCCTGGGTCCCAGAAATGGCACACTTTTCTCCCCTCTATCTCCTTTTACATATAAAACATCTGAAGCCCAGAGAGGTTAAGTGACTTGTTAGAGGTCACACAGCAAGTTATGGGGAAACCTAACCTACTTGATCCAATGCATGTTTAACATAACACTTGCCACATGACAGTCATATTCTTTGCACTAAAAACCAGAGAGAAAGCCCAAGGCCAGATCACATTGGCCAGATAAAGACTAGAACAGGCTCCTTCCACTGCCCTAGTCACAACCAAGGGCTATTTTCTGCCTAAGTGCAGCTGCTGCTGTGGGGTAGTCAATTAAGGGTTTTAGCACTTGGCTCTCCTCAGGAGAGGAAAAAGGAAAGGCCAGACGCCTACTGATCCTTTTATTTGAGGGCCAATGAATCGCTTTCACCTCTCAGAAACTTCCAAATAACCCTCTCCCTTCCAGTAATTCTACAAGAATGAAAATCGACTCCCCCTGCCTCTCCTACCAGCGTTCAAGCTAATGGCCCAGGGAGAGGGCCAGGGGCCTCTTCTTTATGTGCCTACAGCCTCCCCCACCCCCACCCCAGGCCTGGGGTAGCAATAACCCCCATCAGTGATGTCACAGGACCAGGTGGGGAGAAGACCCCGGCCCTGCAGCGTGCCCCAAGACAGAGATCTCCAGCCAGGTGCCAGGAAGGGGAGAGAACAGAGGAAGGGGGCCGCGCCGAGGGTCTGCGTTGGAGGCTTTCCAGTGTGGCGACAGCAGCTTATTACAGCTAATTTCCTTCCCCTTGCTAGAGCTGAAAATCCACAGGGTTTTCACAGCATATTTGTGTATCTGGCACTCTCAGTTCGCCTCCCCTTGGGGACCATAAGAGACGCTGAGGAAAGAAACAACATGGTCTTCTATAATTTCAAAGTCAGCTGTAGAGTTAATAATAAATTAAGAGCTGGGGGGTGGGGTGAAGGCCTAGATGTGGAGGCCCACTCTGCTACAGCACAGCCAGCCCCTCCAGGTACATCTTCTGGAAGTCAGGAGAAAACGGGAGCACTGGGGACTGAGGACTTGGGGTGGCTGCTGCCAGGGGGAAGGTTTTCCCCTGGACCCTAGATCTTTGTGGTACCAAAGCCTGGCAGATACCCGCCCTCTGGAAGGCCAGGGAGGAGCACGGGCAGAACTGAAGAACATTCTCTCTCACTCCTCTCCTTCCCCCTGTCGGTGGAGGAAGGGGCACGCAGCAGCCCCCATTCTCATTCTCTCATTCTCAGCCCCCTCAGAAATCCCATACTCTCTGAGGCAGGGCAGGATAGCTTTCCAGAGAGAACAGGGGGATTTCTCTCCCTGAGAGACTTAACTAAACACATTCACCTCTGAGGAGGTTTCCAGACCGACAGCCACACCAGTTGGAAATCCAACAGTCCCACATACCTGTATAATTTTATTATTCATTTTTCTAGTCCTAGGAAAACTGTCTTCCAAACTGGCAGCTCCCTAAAGACCAGGGTCTCTGCCATTACACTGAAAACTCAATCAATTCCTGTTAGAGCTAAGATTGTGAGGGGACACAAAAACAGCAGAGGGCACAGGGGCAGGTTTAGCCTCGAGAAGGTGGAGTGGGGTACGGGCCAGATGACTATCCTGAAACAGCCACAGGGCTGTCTTGTGGGCGTGGAGGTCACTCCTGTGTGCTATTCCCAAGAAGAAGAGCTAGGCTTAATGAGAGGTGACATGGCACTTGACTTTGGATTCAGAAAAGGATGAACTTTCTAAGAGTGTGGTCAGTGAGAGGCGGTGAGATTCCTGCTACTAAGGGAACTTCTAGGGAAGGGCCTGCGGTGAGGTCACAGCTGGGTCTGATGGCCATGAAGATCCTTCCCAAGCCCAAGAGTCAGCCCAGGGGTGGGGGGTTGGATGTTCCAGTTGCACCCTCTCCCCACCCTTCTGACGACTGCGGAGAAACGCCAAAGGCAAATGTGCTGGAGGTCCCAGGACTCTCAGCCAGGGAGGCCACTGGACAAATTTATCAGCCAAGCAGCTGCAGGCAGAGGATGAACACAGCAGGGACTGGTGTGGAGCTCTGTCCCCAATTCCCCACCCCATGGCTGGGAAGACAATCCCACTGCCTGCTGGCTAAACAAATGAATAGGAAAATAAATCTTCCTTGCTGACCAGTGCAGTGTTCTGTCTCACCACTCCAGGGAGCAAGGCCTCAGCTCACCCTGCACACTTCACGAGGGAAGCTGGGGCAGAACAGAGCAAGGGAGTCACTTGCCCACAGTCACATGGCAGAGACCCGGGATTCCTAACTTGCAAGCCAGTGTTCTCTCTCTTGCCCTTGGCGTCCCCATGGCACCATCTGCTCCTGCAGCAACTGGGATTCCTTTTTAAAAATATGTTTATCTCAAGTCCCAAAGTGAATGGAGAAATGATGTAATGTTCTTTTCTGGCCCAAGAAGAGCAGGCAGAATGAGCTCCTAGCATTTTGGGGGTACCTAGGAATGTGTTACACTCAGGTCTCCAAGTTTCCTCCCCCCCACCACCTTCTTCCTCAAGCCACAGGGAAGCACCTTGTCCTCCCTCACCTTCCTTCCAGAAGCCTCATCCACACCTGAAGCCAGCACCTAATTCCTCCTGATGGGCTGACAAACTCCTTCACTAGATGATTTGGGGGATCCAAAGTGTTGCCACTCCCAGGATCATTTACATTTTAAGCCAGTCTCTGCTAGAGAGTAAGCTTAACCCTCACTCCCTCCAGACCCTCTCCATTGAGAACATTCAGGGCAATAGGAAGATGGGGCGGAGACGCCTTCCCAGAGCTCCTGGTGGGAAGGGAAGGCTGAGGGTGGGGTGGGAAACTGCCAGGAGAGGAGGCAGAAAACAAGGAACTTGGTGAGGGGACCCCTGCACACACTGCTGAGGAGCCCAGAACTGTTCAAGATGAACCCAGCCTGAGTTCTGCAAGGACTAATTACCTTTTCCTGTTTGTTAGTAAATCTTAGGACTAATATGTTCTAATACAGCAGACCAACCCAGGCCACAGCAGACCACCCTCCTTCACCCACCAAAGGACGGCCCCATCTCACCCCCTTGGCCCTTTCCCTGGCTTCTTAAACACACACTGCCCAGAGGAAGAGATCGGATGCAATGACCTCTGGGAGTCCCTCTCCAATCTTGGGGAGCTGGAGAGGCAAAGCGGATTCCCTGTCCTAGACTCCTACAGGGACCATTGGGAGTATGTGGTGTGTACACAGACTCCAGAGCAGAGTCTGGGCTCCTGTCCCCTCCCCTACCGCCCCTCCTCCCAGACCCAGGGCGATTTCCTTAGAAGTGTGCTCTTGCCGGGTGCCCTGTGCCACAGCACCAATTGACTAGATTTCAATCAGAAATCCATCTCCTTTAAGGACCACTTTGGATAAAAGCAGAAGTAGCCTGCAATCTAGATGCTGATGCCAAGCCATAATGGGAGAGTGGAGGGAGGATGTCTGCCCAACGCCGGCCCAGCCCCCAGCCAGGGCAAAACCAGGCCTCAGCCGGGGTGGACTCAGCTTCCAGGGTCCCGGGAAAAGGGGGCAGCCTGATCTCCCTCCATCTCTGCCGCCCACCGGCGCCTCAGGCCAAATCCCTGAACCTGGTTAACGCGCTGCTGGTAGCCAGACCGCAGCCCAGGGTCAGGAGCCAGCCACGCACCCCCGGGCGCTCCCTCCGTGTGGTTCCCAGGTGCGCACCACAAGGTCTCTCTCTTTCAGGCTGGCTAACGGGGGTCAGGGTGTCCTTAAGAGCCAGGAGG
Organism: Arctocebus calabarensis; assembly: GCA_963573935.1. Classification (NCBI taxonomy): domain Eukaryota; kingdom Metazoa; phylum Chordata; class Mammalia; order Primates; family Lorisidae; genus Arctocebus; species Arctocebus calabarensis. The sequence goes on from CAUYON010055371.1 coordinate 34,721, forward strand.
AGCTGGATGCTCAACACTTCTCCCCACCCGCCACCCCGCAACCTCATTGCCAGCTGCCACTCCCACCACTCATTCCTCTGCTGGCCTATGTTGCCGTCAGGAAACAGTCACTCTGGGAGGGCGTGGGGCTGGGGCGGGGGCGCTTCTCCAACCCCCGTCTTCCCAGACCCTGCACCGGCGGGGGCGGGGCTGCGGCGGGAGGGACCGGTGGAGCCCTGGCGGCTGTAGCGCAGCGCGGGCAGCCTCCCTGTAAATAATGCACGCCTCCCGGGCCAGGCTGCAGCAGGTAGTGTATCAAAGTAATATCGCGCCGCGAATTGCAGTGTAATCGCCGTAATTTAGGGCCCCGTGGGTGAGCCAGTTTCGGAAAGGCTGCGCGCCGGGATGGGCAAGGTGACTGGAGCGTCTGTGCCGGCTTTGACCTCTGGATTTCCTCCAAGCTAAGTGAGCCCATAAAAAATTGAGAAGCCCAGGCTGTCTCCCAGCAAATGGGGTGTGGGCAGAGAGATTGTACTATCTATCTAGACCCAGAGAGATGGATGCACCTGCCGGGAGAAAAGCTGTGTCAACGTACGCGCACGGCCCAGCGGGTTGGGTTTCCGCGCCTGAGTGAGAAGGAGCCCGGACCGGACCGTATGTTGGGGGGCATTTGTCAAGAGGGAGATGTTTTCATTAGGACTGGGTGGCCCCTGCCGGGAGCGAAGCCAGAGATGGGGATCTGTCCTTCCACAGGCTGCTGGCAATCATCTTCCACCACCTCCCCCTCCCCCAGGACCTGGCTGGGCTATGGCCATCCCTCCACCCAGCGCTGGAAAGTTGCGGTATTAATATTCCTGCCCAGGTCCTCTGAGAGGCCTGCTGACCACCTCCCCTCTCCTAGCCCTGCCAGGCAAAGTGATTTTGGGGTGGAGAGATGATAAAAGGAAATGTATTTGCAGGCTCCCTTCTAACTTCTTGATGGGAGTCAGCTGGAAGCAGCAAAACCTGTGTTGTCCCTCTGTGCGCTGCTCCTGGTGACCTAGAAGGTGATAATCATGAGCTTCTCTCAGGAAAGACAAAGACATGGAAAGCTTATTGGGTACTGCAGCCTTGTCACACCGCATTAGAAGAGAGCCTTGTGTATGCAGTTCCACCTTGACACCAGGGAGGAGGTTCTGTGTATCTTTAGAAGCCCCCACTCCTCACCCCATGTCTAATCATCACCACCTAGGAGTTCCTGTTCCCCCCTTACCCATCTCCATATCGCCTCAGTGAACATCCAGCCTTCCAGGGTGGACAATCTGCTAATATTCCCCAACCCTGTTCCACTCTCCACCCTCCAGTGGTTTCTCTTTTGTCTTGAAGCTGCAGGGACCTCAGACGCCAGCAGTTCTGGTTAAACAAACCAAGGTGCGTCCTCACAGCAGAACATTCTGCAGCAAACAGAATGAGGAAGATTTATGTGTGTGTGGACATGAAAAGATATTTAGGATATATTGTTAAACAGAAAAAGCAAGTTGCAGAATAGTATGTAAAGTACAATCTCATTTGTGTTACATTTTAAATAAAGGCTATGTATACTCACGTGCTTGCATATAGATAGAAAATGTCTGGAAAGATGAACAAGAGACTGTTAGCCATGGTGGTTCCACAGGATACAGACGAGGAGAAAGAGACTTTCACCTCTCACTTTTAAGTTCTTTGTACTGTTAAATTTTTTTCAACAATTACATTACTTTCTAAATTTAAACATAAATCTTTTTTAAAAATTGAAATTTCCCAATCCAACTCTTTCATACGAAACTGAGGCCCAGAGAGGGAAAGGGACTTTCCTCAGTTGCACAGCATTCACACCCTGGCCCCTGTCCTGCACTGTCCCCTCTCCAGGCACACAGCCCTGCCAGCCAGACCCAGCAGACCCACAAGGAAATCATGGATGCTCTTCCCAGAGCAGGAAGGGTCCCTGACAGGAGTGTGATCAGATTTGAGGGAGCATTTAGAAAAAGTCAGAGGATCCAAAGGTAAGAGTTGGAAACAGATTTGGAAGTGTGGCTGAACGGCCCATGTTTGCCCCAAATCCTGACCTCATCCAGCTCCCACCAACCCAGTCTTTCAACAGCTAGCTTCTTTTGGTCCAAGTTTGGTGAGGGTGAGGACTGAAGGGTCATGCCTAGGGTGACTAACCATCTTGATTTGCCCAGGACTGAGAGGTTTCTCAGGGCATGGGACTTTCAGTGCTAAAATTGGCACAGTCCTAGGAAAACTGGGACAAACTGGCCACTTTTATCTTACCTGACATGTCTGTAGCAACCTCTGTAGAGTTTGGCAAGAATACCTCTCGGCAATTTAAGGGTGAAAATTCTTGAAGGTTGTCTCCAGGCAAAGACAGCCAGCTCCTGCTCTGACTTTCCCGAGAGGTCTGAAGCTGCAAGAGTTAATTTATACCTTGTCAGTTGTGCTTCACTCCTTCCAAGTACACACACACACACCCTTCCTAACTTTCCTCAGTCTACTGAGAGGCATGCCAGCCAGGGCCCAGCTACCCCACCCAGAGCCATAGAGTCTCTTTGAGCAACATAATCTTCAAGAAATTCTAGAGCCTTTAATTACACATGGGGTGCAGTGCAATTTCTCATCTCTCCCTCCCCACCCCAGGAGACAAAAAGGAAATTTCACACCCTAGTGAACCCAGCTTGTCTCTTCCTCTTTGATGCCAGCCTGGGGTTAAAAAGCAGGGACGGGCAACACACGCCTCCTCTGGGTCCTGATTCCTTTGCTGATTTTGAGATTCAAAGCATGCGTCTTAAAGATCATAGTCTGATCGTGCTACGCCCGCCTTCCTGGCCGATTAATGGCCTCTTGGCTTCCGCACTGCAGCACCCAGTGTTCTGCAGAAAGCCACCTCTGATGCCCCAGCCCTACTTGGGACTGGTAACCCAGAGGAGAAAAGGCTAAGGCTGAGCAGGGGTGGTGTCAGAGAAAGAAAAGGAGATCCAAGTTCAAGCCCTGGTCCTCTCACTAGTTGTGTGACTTTTGATAAATTGTCTGTCCACTCTGATCTTTAGTTTCCTCACCCATACGAGGGAAGTCCCTAAGGCCCTTCAGATCCACTAAGCTAGACTTCTCAGTTAAAATCCTGGCTCCTCCTTCTAGCTTGGTGAACTTGGGCAAATTACGTAACATTTTTATGTCTCGGTGTCTTCATTTCACTCATTGTGTTCTAGTAAAGATTAAGCAGTTAATATTTGGAAGGTGCTTAAGACAGTGTCTGGCACATGTTGGAGCATCTGTGACCAAGACAGTGGTGCCTCCTCCACATGCCCTCAGTACCTGCTACTCCCACATGTGGCTCTTGGAGTCCAGACACCTGTGAGTCTCTGCCTGCTGGGTTTCTTGGATTCCCCATCACTCCATCCTGCTTGCCCTGAGCTCCAAGCAAGGTGGAAATGCTAAGAGTTTAAGTGGCTCAGAGTCCCCCTCAACCTGATGACTATAGGGAGTTGGCGTATGAATACCCCAGCTATCTCTCTGTTGAGATAACACCGAGGCTTCCGCTCAGTTTCCCAGAGGTAGGACCGGATGGAGCCCTATATCCAGGATGCCAACTGCTACTGACACACCCGTTATTGGCTTCCCTCCCCTGTCCTGTCTCCCTCACTCAGTGCTTCCCAGGATCATCCTCCAATCCTTGTACCCAAATTCTTCCCTCAGTGATTACTCTGTTAATACACTCTACAAATGTTACCTTCACTCTTCACAGCAATCAGAGAAGTGGGTATGATTGCTCCCGTGTCACAGATGTGAAAACTGAGGCCTACAAAAGTTAAAGGCCTTGCCCATGATCACATAGCAGGTAGGTGGCCCAGCTGGGATTTGAACCCAAGGGTGTCTGACTCTGTAGGCTCTAAATCTCCATCCACCTCCCTCTGTCCCCTCTGAGGGACTGAATCCTGCTTCTGGGGCAGAAACCTCATTCCTTCGGAACTATAGCAGCCTTTGCTCCTTTGCTCCAGGCAGGGAGAAGAGTCACAGGGGTAGGACCATCTGTGAAATCACAGTCGTGGAACCCTTGGGTGGCACAGTCTCAGGAAGAGCAATTAGACTCTTGGTACCACAGCCCCAGTTTGAGTGCAAACATGTGGACACCCTTGGGGGAAGATGGCCTCCCAAGGTGCCAGGGATGGACTGAGCCACTGCCTGCCCCAGGGGGAGTCACAGCACCTCCTGACCCCCAGCCAAGCCCCCCTTGGTCCCTGGAAGTGTGTGCTGATGGCAAGAGCAATAGGCCATATGCCTGAGACCAGGGGAGCCAAGCCTCACATCATCCCCCCAACATAGAGACCTCACTTCAGATCTGGGGTTATTACAGTTCCTGGCGTTTTACATTTACGTTTACGTTTATATCCACCTGGCTCCAGATTCATAAAAGCCCTCTTCTCTCCTCTGTGCCCCAGTTTCCCTCCCGGAAAGCAACAGCCACTGTTGCTGATTCACTGTGAGTCCTTCCAGAGATATTCTACACATAAACATACAAATGTAGCTTTCTTTTTTCCTAGAAAAATATATCTTGGAGATCTTTCTATATGAATACATTAAAAATGTCCTTAGCTTTTTTTATAGCTATATAGTATTCCTGTGTATCTATGTATTATAATTGATTTACCTAGTACCCAGTGGATGGATAATTTGAGTGAGTTCTGATCTTTTCTTAATACAAATCTTATACGTAAGTTATTTGCACACTTGAGATACATCTATAGGGAAAATAGCTAGAGATAGAATTTCTGGGACAAGAATTACGCCCATTTGTGATTTTGAAAGGTACCAAACTGACCTCTAAAGGCGGAGAGTCAGTCATCCTCCACCAGCCGAGCACTGTGCTGAGGGCCAACGATATGCCAGCATAGATAGACGTCGTTGACTTTGGTCTCACAACATCCCTGGGAGGGTTGCACTATTATCTTTATTTGATGAGAAAATTAAGAGAGATTCAATTTTGCCCAAGAGGACCCAATAAACTTATTATTGAGCATTTAACTACTTGCCATGCTCTGTGCTTTACATTTATTATCTTATTTAACCTTCACAATGACACTATGAGGCGGGTAATCTTACCATCACGGCTCATTTTACAGATGAACATACCGGTGAGCTCAGAGAAGTTAAATAGCTGTCCCAGCGTCACACAGTCTGTGGTAAGTGGCAGAGCCAGATGTGAGCCTGGGCTACACCTGCTCCCTGGAGTCTGTCACTGACTTCCGGTGTCCTGCCTTACCTGTGCCTCAAACTCCTCCAGGCGCTGTGGGGAGGTGCACAGAATGTCCACCAAGCACTAGGCATATAGTTAATTGAGGAGTCAAAGCCTGGAAGAAGGTCAGGGCTGGTAAAGATCATGAAAATGCTTTTCAAAGGAAGTCTGTATCATGGGGCAGGGAGAAAGGGCTGGGAAATACGAGGGGGTGATTCTGGTTGCAGATGCCCAGAGGAGGCGGGGCTACTGGGACGCTAAACTCTTCCACCCTGCTTGGGATGGTCGCAAATTGTTTCCCCCAAATGCCCACAGTGCCTCTTACTGAGAATTTCTGCCACCATTTCAGTTTGCAGATGAGGAAATAAAGGAAGATCCCTTTGGGGAAGGCACAGGAGCATGGCCCCTAGGAAGCAAAGCCAGGCCTGAAAATCGCTCTGTTGATTCTCAGAACAATATTCTGAACCCTGGTGGCACTGCCCCCTGCACTCACTTGAAACAAAGAGAATCAGATCAAGAAGCTTAGTGTATTTTGTTACGGCTCATTTATTAAGCACCTGCTGCATACACATAAGCATCAGGTTAAGTTACATAATAACCCTACCATCTTACAGAGGGAGACAGGCTCTGAGCACCCAGATGAGTTGGAGAGCACAGACTAAATAAGTGGAAGTAGATTTGGGAGACATCTAAAACCCAAGCAGAGGACTTTCTATCAACTACAATATCGACTACAGTGAGCTAGCAGGGTTGATGACAGGTTCTTGAACCAGGACATGAATTACATGACCAAATTGGTGTTGTAGGACACTAACTCTGGTGGCAGTGCTTTGAGGGGAACACTCGTTACCTGGAATGCCTTTCCTGGGCTGCCAAGAACTGAGTTCAAAGCCTTCTGTGAAGCTTTTCCTGGCCCCTGGAGTTTGACTGGGTGCTTCCACATCCCTCTATTAGACAGGAATCCCCCCAAAGCAGGGCTTGGTTCTTATCTTGCATCCTCAAGCTCTGATCCAGTGTCAGGCAATAGTGGCAACTCTGTAAATGTTTATGGAATGAATGAACGAATGAGGTGATGAAAGCCTGACCAAGAAAGTGACAGCAGGAAGAAAAAGAAATCTGAAGACAAGTTGTGGCCGGGCGCAGTGGCTCACACCTGTAATCCCAGAACTCTGGGAGGTTGAGGTGGGCAGATTCCCTGAGCTCACAGGTTTGAGACCAGCTTGAGCTAGAGCGAGACCCTCTTTAAGAATAGCTGGGCATTGTGGCAGCCGCCTATAGTCCCAGCTACTTGGGAGGCTGAGGCAAGATAATTGCTTGAGCTCAAGAGTCTGTGGTTGCTGTGAGCTATGATGTCACCGCACTCTACCGAGGGCGACAAAATGAGACTCTATCTCAAAAAAAAATGAAGACAAGTTGAAAGAAGATGGACAGGGCTTCTTGACTGGTTAGATGTGAGAATAACAGCCTACATTTATATAGCACTTTACTGCATACCATAAGGCAGGTTCTGTTACTATCCCCATTTGACAGATGAGGAAACTGAGGCCCAGAGTGATTACACAGTGTAAATGAGCCACAGAACCAGGCTTTGAACCCAGACAGGTTACCTCAGGATCTATGCTCTTAACCTCTAATCTGTTTTTGTACAACTTACAAGGACTGAAACGGGGGAGTAAAGTCGAAACCATCCATTCTGGAAAGCTGGGATAAGGATGCTCTCAGAGCCAGGTCTTCCGACCTCTACTATGTTGCGATGTCCCTGTGAGTTTACCTCCTTGCCATTTATCACCTCCTTAAAGGTTCAGGCTTAAGTCCCCATCGGGACCCAAACTCAGTCTCCACAAAATGTACTGGTTGCACAGAGACCCAGTGTGCAGACGTGGGGCTGGAATGCGAGTCCCATCCCTCTGACTCGGCCGGCCCCGTGGGCTCTGGGCAGGAAGCCAGTCCAGCCTGCAGTGCCCTCTCTCAGCGGTGCCTCCTCCCTCACCCAAGTCATACTCTACACGCTCAGGTTCCTTTGTGGTGGGTGTTTTGATTAATTTCATTCTAATTAATTTAGTAATCTCAAGCTGTTTGCAAAATCTGCACTGAGCGCTGCTCCGTGATGGATCTGCAGAAGGGGCTGCAGACAAACATGCAATTCATTTCTCGCTATATATATCTTACGGCTGGGAGCGAGGAGCGGAATACTGCCTGCCTGCTGGGTTTTCACTGTCATTTCCCAATTGCTTGGGGCTGGAGCTCAGTGACTTTGGTTGGAGGACAGGGACCCCAAAGGCTTTCCTGTAAACTGCAGTCGGGCATGGTGGCAGGGCTTTGAGCCCTACTCCACCTCTTCCTCTTTGTGGAACCTTGGTTGGTTTCCTGAGCCAACTCTGGCACCCTCATCTAGAAAAGAGAGATGAAACACTTATCCTGGCCACATTGTGGGCACTCGCTGGAGTATGGGGACAGGCTTGGGAAACTGTAAAGACCTATAGAAACTTAGGGTACTGCTGACATTATTGGAGAAGCAGTAGAGTGTGATGGTTAAGACTCAAACCATTTCCTGGATTTGAATACTCCCTCTCTGTGCCTCACTTTCCATATCAATAAAATGGGGTGATATTAGCACCCATCTCATAGGGTTCTTTTAAGGATTAAATGAATATGAGGAAAGCTTTTAGAATAGTGCTTGGCTTAGAGTCCAGCACTGTACAGTCTCGTCAATTGACTATTATTATAAATATCATAGTCAACTTCATCCTTTTAAAATCATCCCAGTGCAACACAAATGCCTTCTCTGATTAATCAGCACACGCCTTGCCTCAGTTCCAAAGCACTCATTCTTCTGTTATTTCTCTGAATGTCTTAGTCTTTGTCCACCATTGGGTTTCCTCCCTGAGTGGCTCATTTTTCTTCTTGCTCAATGGGACACCCCAGATTACAGAGCCCATCTTGCCTGAAGTCTTTGACTCCCATCATGGTGGGATTACAGGGCTTGGACTATGGCTATTCCAGAAGTCCCATCCAAAGGGACTCAGAGGTAACAAAATGGTTAGACGAGAACTCATCTTTTTTGGGTTTTTTTTGGGGGGGGACAGAGCCTCAAGCTGTCACCCTGGATAGAGTGCCTTGGCATCACAACTCACAGCAACCTCCAATTCCTGGGCTCAAGCGAGTCTCCCGCCTCTGCCTCCCAAGTAGCTAGGACTAGGCGCCCGCCACAACGCCTGGCCATTTTTTGGTTGCAGCCTTCATTGTTATTTGGCGGGCCCAGGCTGGATTCAAACCCTCCAGCTCAGGTGTACGTGGTTGGCGCCTTAGCCCATTGAGCCACAGGCGCCGAGCCAACGAGAACTTATGTTAAAGTTGGGTTTGCTAAGTATGCACAATGATTTTACTTAAAATCTAAAAAAAGAAGGCACTGTCATTGTTTATATGAAGGATTATTTTTCTTTTATATGGAAGGACATTGGGAGGGACATATGGAAATGGAGAGCATCCCTTCCAACACACCCCTGGAACCTGCGCCAGTGCCACAAAGAGGAAAACAACCAACCTAAGCAACAAGGTAATAGGATGGAATGGGGGGGGTGACAGGTATCCAGGGAAGGCCTCTCTGAGGGGGTGTCAAGCCTTGAGAAATGGGAGGAAGCCCGTTGTGCAACCATCTGGGTGAAGAACATTCAAGTAAGAGGGCACAGTGTGCAAAAAGGCTTGAGGCAGGAATGAGTTTGGAGTACCTGGAAGAGAAAGAACAGCAGATGAGGGGGACAGCAGGATAAATCAGAATAGCAAGGCCACCAGGTCCAGCCAAAGGGCCCTGTAGGCCATGATAAGGGACTGGATTTCCTTTATATGTGCTGGAAGCCTTTGGAGGACTTGAAGCAAGAAAGTAGCCGGATCTCATTTATATTTTTATTTATTTATTTATTTATTTTTTATTTTTTGAGACAGAGCCTCAAGCTGTCACCCTGGAATGAGTGCCATGGCATCACAGCTCACAGCAACTTCCA
>CAUYON010055375.1:0-17958 GCA_963573935.1 Arctocebus calabarensis
TGCTAGAGTTCTTTTTTCTTTTTTATTTATTTATTTTTTGAGACAGAGCCTCAAGCTATCACCCTGGATAGAGTGTTGTGGCATCACAGCTCACAGCAACCTCTAATTCCTGGGCTCAAGCGAGTCTCTTGCCTCCGCCTCTCAAGTAGCTGGAACTACAGGCACCCACCACAACACCTGGCCATTTTTTGGTTGCAGCCGTCATTGTTCTTTGGCGGGCCCAGGCTGGATTCGAACCAGACAGCTCAGGTGTACGTGGCTGGCACCTTAGCTCACTGAGCCACAGGGGCCGAGCCAGCTTAAAGTCTTTGTGGAAATACTTTTCTGTTGGAGATGAATATTGCTAATTTCTTTGTTCTTTTCAACACTTACCCAGGGCTTCAGGAAAAAATGAAAAGAAAGCACTATTATAACTCTCTTAGCTACAGCACAACACTTGCCAATGCTGTTTTTGTGCAGGACAGAGAGAGGAACTGGAGGTTGTGGGATGAAAGAAAGAACAGCTCCTAAGCATCCCCCTCACTCTGCAAAACAGAACCTACAAATTCCTGTGTGTTTCTTACCCCTCCCGTTGGAACTTTTTTTTTCTAGAGACAATCTCACTTTATCACCTTCGGTAGAGTGCTGTGTAGTCACAGCTCACAGCTACCTCCAACTCCTGGGCTTAGGCAATTCTCTTGCCTCAGTCTCCCCAATAGCTGGGACTACAGATGCCCACCACAATGCCCGGCTGCTCCCATTGGTACTTTTACAGAGGAGAAAGCAAACTTCACTTCATTTGAAATGAAAGTCAGGAGACCCAGGTGCCCTTCCTAACCATTTCTGAACTAGTACACAAACAACTCCACCTCTTTCAAAGAACAAAACAAACATGTACCACGGATCTACTGACACCCTGAATCCACTCCTGCCCCCTCCAATCCAAGTACCAAGCTGCAGCCAGTGTGACCCTCTAAAAACACAATTTTATCACAAGGATGAAACTGGCACTAATGGCACATAGTTAACTGCTACAGAATGCCTATTAAATAAACACAGTACATGTAATGCTAGTCCCTGTTTAAACTCATCTGAGGATCACACACAAAATTCCTCACTGTTTGCCTCTGTCTTCTGCTTGCCACTATGCTCTCCTTTGCGAGCTTTACTCCAGACCTCATTTCTCAGGAGCCTTCCGGTCCTAGTACATGCTCTTCCCTCTTCCCTTAAACGCGGTTCCAGACCCACTCCTCTTCACTCCACTCACTTCAACATCTTCCTATCTCAGCTTTAATGTTCCTCCTTCAGCCTACCAGCACCTCCCGGAGGGAGCTTAGGTGCCTCCATATTTGCCTTTTACATACATAACGTTGATCATTAAATGTTTTGCGTTCTTTAATGTCTTTCTCCGTTCATTAGGCTAGAAAATCCCCGAGGGGAAGGGCTATAGTATTCCTTGTCACTCTTGCCTACTACCCATCAAGGAACCCCAGACAGCAAAGTCAGTCACTAATGAATGTTTGTCGAATGAATACAAATTATTAAATACGTCTTTGTTTAGGTAACCAGCCCAAAGTGGCACAGTTGATCCCATTCAAACCCATGGCAATTCAATCGACTTTGAAGCCCAAAGTCTCGCCGTAGAAGTGACTGCCCCCTCCTTTCCCTAAAGCTGGTGCCAGAACGTAAGTGAGCTGGGAGGTGAGTTTAAGGATCTGCAGAGGGCCACGCGCAGCACGGAATTCAGCCGCGTGCTTACTGGCCTCGGGCCCAGGAAAAGAGGCACCCGTCACGTGTACCCGGCCGGGCCAGCCGCCGCCTCTCCCAGGGGCAGGAATGCAGCCCCGCCCTCTCTCGCGCCTGCGAAACTGCGCTGGCTCTGGGGACTGACGTCAAAGAAGGGGGCGCCCAGGGCGCCGCGCGAGGGCTTCGAGGGTGGAGGGAAGGGGGTCCAGGCAGACACGCCCCGTCGCCGCTGCTCCGCCACTGATTGGACTCGGGGAGTATTCGCACTCGGTTTTGGAGGCCGGCACAGGGAAGTAGGCGGGGAAAGACACGCCCCTCCCTCTCTGCTGCCGCTGATTGGCCCACGGAATCTCCGCGTTCGATTTTGGAAGGCTCCCTCGGAGCTCTCACCAAGTCTAGGGCCAAGGATTGGCTGTTCCGGGGCTGGGGAGCGCGTTCTCCGGGGAACTGTGGCTGGGACCAGGTGGCCCGGACCTGCTGGGGCTGCGTGCGGTCGGTCTTGGGCAACCAGGTACGTAGGTCGGCGGCCTGGCACCGCGTTGCAGTGGGAGCCCGTGGGCGGACAGTCGGAGCCAGGGTGCCATCGGGACGCGAATCCCCATATCCACTTAGGGGCCGGTCTTTCTGCGAATGGGTCACGTCTGAGTCCTGGGGGTAACCCGTGCTGGACATGTCGCTGTGTGGCCTGGGCCAGGATAGTCCCAAGCTCTTGGGCTGCCGGTGAACGACGCCTGGTTGTGAGCGCCTTCGCAGCAGGAAGCCCAGAGCTGCGCCCGCCTTTCCGAAAAGCCGTGGGAGGGTTTGGGGTGGGCGCCCTTTAACTTGCCCCTATCCCGATTTAATGCCTGTCGGGACTGCCCTTCAGTAGGATGAGTATCCGCCCTAATTCCCCACAGAGTGGTTGAGTGTAGAGGGCACCCAGGCTGGCTTGAAAGACCTGACTTTGGATCCCTGGGCCTTGCAAAACCCTCAGAAGCAGACAGCAGGCTCTGAGAGGTTTCAGAGTCTTCTGGGCCCCAGAAGATCTCGTCAGCCATCTGGCAGGAACAGAAATAACAGTGGTTGAGAGCATGGCCCTGGCGTCAGGCTACCTGCGTTCATATCCCAGCCTCCAGCACCTACCAACTGTAGGTTAGCCTTTCTGAGCTCAGCTTTCTCATCTGTAAAATGGGTGTGACAATAGCATCGTTTTATAGGGGTAGTGAAGAGAACAACTAATGGAAAGTGCCTTGTTCTGTGCTTGATTTTAATCATAAAACTATGATTTTAAAGTACATAGGTGGGCACGCACCTGTGGCTCAAGCAGCTAAGTTGCCATCCACATACACCTGAGCCAGCAGGTTCGAATCCAGCCCGGGCCCGCCAAACAACAATCACGGCTGCAACCAAAAATAGCCGGGTGTTGTGGCGGGCGCTTGTAGTCCCCAGCTACTTGGGAGGCAGAGGCAGGAGAATCGCTTGAGCCCAGGAGTTGGAAGTTGCTGTGAGCTGTGATGACACAGCACTCCACCAAGGGTGACAGCTTGAGGTTCTGTCTCAAAAAAAAAAAAAAAAGAAGAAGAAAGAAAGAAAAGAAAGTACATAAATGAATCCATCTACCTTTGCCTTCTTCTCCCAAGAGTAAAGGTCCTTTTAGGTGGAATTCCTGACTGTGAAGATGAAAATGACAATGAATCTATAGTCTCTGGTAGTTAAACAGCCTTTCTCTTACATCATTCATTAATTCATTCAGCCAACATACATGGAATGTCTGTCTTATGCCAGTTATTAGGATGAATGTTCTCAAATGCTTAACTCTTTCCCCATTAAGGGTTATTCTTACCACTTTGATAAGCAAACTGAGGCAGGGAAAAACTGAGATTTATCTAAGGTCACCCAGTTATTAGTGGCACAGCCAGAATTTGGGGTTCTTGAACTTTTTTTTTTTTTTTTTTGAGACAGAGCCTCAAGCTGTTGCCCTGGGTAGAGTGCCGTGGCATTACAGCTCACAGCAACCTCCAATTCCTGGGCTCAAGCGAGTCTCCTGCCTCTGCCTCCCAAGTAGCTGGGACTACAGGCGCCCACCACAACGCCCGGCCATTTTTGTTTGGGTTGTAGCCGTCATTGTTGGTTGGCGGGCCCAGGCTGGATTCGAACCCGCCAGCTCAGGTGTACGTGGCTGGCGCCTTAGCCCGCTGAGCCACAGGCACCAAGCCTGGGGTTCTTGAACTCTTAAACAATTATTCCTAGACCTAATATAGCAGTTCATATCCTATTCATATCTGAGAATTGGTCTGGGGACAGGTCTGAGTTCTTTCTCTGCCTCCTGAAGCACAGATTTGGGGGTCAATATGTGTCCAATCTCCTAGGCATACATGTCTGAGGCTACGCCTTGTGAGGTGAGGCAATCCACATAGCCATTTGAACTAGACTTCCCATTTAGGAGCCACAAATTTTGGCTGTTGTGCAGTGGCATGTCTGTGCAGGGTAACAGCCCTAGGACCCCAAGTGTGATTTGGGCCTTGGGCCAGAGCTTCTAATTATTTTTCTAAGAGGCCCTTAGCCTCTGTTTAGAGCTTGCCTTCACCTGGGTTCTACAGAGGGGACATGCTGTGTGAGGATCCAGGAGTTGTCAGCTCACCCAAGTGTTTTCTCATGATTACCTGCACCTCCCTGAGACTATAGTGAGATACCTACAGTAGCTGTCTGAACTGAGCTTCATATATTACAAAGAGAGCTTAATTGTGCACTGTATTTATAGACTTAGAAGGGTGAGTCACTTTTTAAATACAGTATATTTCTTTGTTAGAGATCTACAGTTCTTCACTTACTGCCTATTTCAAAACAGGTTGAACTTTGTAATTTTCTTTCTTTTTTTTTTTTTTGCAGTTTTTGGCTGGGGCCGGGTTTGAACCCGCTACCTCCGGGTGGGGCCAGTGCCCTACTCCTTTGGGCCACAGGCACCGCCCAGAACTTTGTAATTTTCAACATTTGGTATTTAAATTTTAGGGGTTCATTTTTAACCTAGTTTGTGTTAAACTGAAGTACTTTGCAATTAGTTTTTACTTACTTGTGCACAGACCTATGCTTATCTTCTGAATAGTTCTGAAATGAAAGATCCATTTGTTATCTTTTAATAGCCCCACTGGTTTCATTTTCCAGTTTTAAAAAGTACCATTGTTCAAGTATACACAAACTTTCCTGGATTAAGTTCTAGTCCAGGAAATGAGAGGAAAAGTAACTATAGAACACACTGAATTTACGCCGGGCTGGGTTGTGGTTCTAGATTTCTTTTGTGGAAGTCAGGGATCTTTAGACTGCAGAGGCTTCACGGCTGGGGAAGAGGAAACCCAGGAAACAGCCCTGATGCCAGTGAATAGACTGAAATAAATTCCACAGCTGTATGCCTGCCTCCACCAGGTGGGATAATTCATTGTTTTTTCCTTTCTATCAGTGGGATTTGTGAATGAGGTGAGAATAATGAAGTGTGCTATGAACTGCTGGTGGTGAAGCCAGCTGAACTTAAAAACCTGGCTGCAGTTAGAACAGGCTCCAGCCTCAGCTGAGCCACTGGTACTCACATCTGTGCCTAGCTCCCTTTGCTCCTCTGAGAAATGGGATGAGGATAACAGCCTGTGGCTCCTTGATTAGGGCGCTGGCCCCATATGCCAAGGGTGGCAGGTTCAAACCCGGCCCGACCAAACTCCAAGAAAAAAATAAAACAGCCAGGCATTTTGTGGCAGGTGCCTGTGGTCCCAGCTACTCAGGAGGCTGAGGCAAGAGAATCACCCAAGCCCAGGAGTTGTAGGTTGCTGTGAGCTATGACACAATGGCACTCTACCAAGGATAACAAAGTGAGACTCTGTCTCAGGCCGGGAGGTGGTGGGTTCAAACCCAGCCCTGGCCAAAAACAGCCAAAAAAATAAATAAATAAAGGTACCTAATTCCTAGAATTGTTTTGAGGATTAAATGGTGTCATATATATTGCCTGGTACAGAATAAACATCCTGTAGTTAGTTTTTATTTCTCTTCATCAACCTAAAAGTGTTACTTGGTGACTATTATCATCCTGTCACAGTATGTTTATATATATCATCCAGCTCTGGGGGCTTAATTACCACACATAGTGGGTTTTAGTTGGATTCTCATAATAGTGCCCAAGGAGAGGCAGATTTTAAAATTCCAGATTAAAAGTCCAATTATTATGAAGTCAATTTATCTGCAAGTTTTCTATGGGTTTATTTTGGTTATTAAATCTTTTTAGAAAAGAGAATGGGGTACTTATGATAGAAAGTCCAGAAACTGGGCCAGGGTGAGTGTGGAAATTACTAGAATAATAAGGGTGACTACTGAGGTAAAGGGAGGGAGCCTACCTCAGGAGTCAGGGGCGGAGATATGATTCACTCCCTAGAGAACAAAAGGCAGGTTAGGGTAAGGGTTACTTCTGTAAATAGGTTAAGAATAAGAAATTGGAAATGTTCGCATTTATGAGGTTCTGTGTTGTTTGCCTCTTTTACATTGAGCTTGTGAAATGTTTGTATTAAATATATTTTAACTAGCCTTTTACCCCTTTTGAAGCTGTTTGCCAGTTGACAGTTGTCTCTCTCTGTAGCTAGTTGTGGAATGAGGTCTGACTCAGGCAGCAGGGCCTGGGAATGAAACTGGACCTGCTCCCCCCCACCTCCCTACTGTGCCTGGGGCTGGGAGAGGAGACCTGGGAGCAGAGGCCCATCCTCAGCTGGCTCTGGCCACCCAGATAGGAGGAAAGGAGGTTTCACATCCTGGACCCAGGTATAAAGGTCAAGAAAGCTACAAAGAGAAGCATTAGCATTTGCAGATCTCAGTATCTGTAAAGGATTTCTTCCAGGAGCCTCCTGGGTTACTCAAATCCCTTATATAAAGTGGTATTAATATTTGCATATAACCTGTGTACATCGTCCCACATACTTGATCTCTGAGATTACTTCTAATACTTAATACAATGTAATGCTGTGGAAATAATTGTTATACTATATTTTCATTCTTTAAATTTTTTTTTTACTCCTATGTAAACAAAGATGTATTGATATTTTATTTGTATGCTTTTTTATTTGTTGTATTACTTTTATTATTATTATTATTTACCCCCTCCAATATTATTGATGTACAGTTGGTTGAATCCCTGGATACAAACCCCACAGGTACTGACAGCTGACTAAAGCTCTCAGTGGGTGACTGATACACTTTTCTATAATTCTGAAAAGTGGGCATGTACAAATCATTACCCTCATTTTACAGTTAAGGAAACAGGCTCATAGACGTTCAATTACTTGCCTAAGGTCACACAGCTAGGAAGGTGGCAGAACTAGGATTCAAACCCAATTCTGTGTAACACTGAAGTCCTCAGCCCTTGTCTGCAGGCTGTTTTTCAGCCCCATAGCTTTTTCAGGCTCTACCAGAGACAAGGATAAGGTGAGTGAAACTTATATTATTCAAAGTGTACTATCTAGAGTCAAGGGAGATAATGTTCATTTCCTGTATATGATGGAGATATTGACACAGAACCTAACTTCTTTTTTCCTTTTTTAAAATTTTTTTTAAATACATGTATTTTATTATTCTTCATTACATTATCCCACCCCCCCAGAGCCTAACTTCTATTGAACTTTCTTATAAATTACAGACTCTGCCCTTAATATTGTTACCCTTGTAGCCTCTTCTTCTGTACCAATGGCCATAGCCTTTGGACTATGGTTAGATCTGATTGGTCTATCTCATATTGTGTTTGGTAAACTATTTGGTTTGGTTCATCCCTAAGGTCTTTTTGAATTTTTTTTTTTTCTTTTTCTTTTGAAGACAGAGTCTCACTTTGTCATCCTCGGTAGAGTGCTGTGCCATCATAGCTCACAACAACTCCAAACTCCTGTGCTCAAGTGATTCTCTTGCTTCAGCCTCCCAAGTAGCTGGAACTACAGGTACCTGCCACAGGCTATTTTTAGAGATGGGGGTCTCACTCTGCTCAGGCTATTTTTAGAGATGGGGTCTCACTCTGCTCAAACCTGTGACCTCAGGCAATCCACCCACTTTGGCCTCCCAAGTGCTGGGATTACAGGTGTGAGCTACTGCACCTGGCAATCCCCAAGGTCTTAAAAATAGGAGGTAGGATGATTCTTTCCAATTTTCTAGATTGAAAAGCAGCATAGAGCACTGAGCATTCATTATTCTAAATGCTCATCTTCATGTAACTCTTACAGCGTAGGATTTTATGTAGGAAGCAGCTGAGGCATGGAGGACCACCTGGGCAGTAAGTGGTGGAGGCAGAGAGAAGTGGGACTCCAATCTGGGTAGCCCATATCCTGTCCTATGACTGTGCTACATTGTGTGGGCCTTCGCATCAGAGATCTGGGTTCTAGTCCCAGCATAACCATGGGTGACTTAACTTTTCTGTTCCTGACTCCTCATCTGTGAGAAGAGGATAAAAATACCTACCTGCTAGGGCTCACTTGTGAATAAAGCTCTTGTAGTGGTATCTGATACATGTTAAGTGCTCAAAGCTTTGAGCTGCTGCTGGGTAACCTAATGTCTGTGTGGACTTTAGAGCCAGATGAACCTGGGTTCTACTCCTGTGCACTTACATAAGACTTTATGACCACCTGCAAGTAAACTTAACCTCTTAGTTGTACTTCTTCATCTGTTAAATGGGGGCATACAATAATTTTTACATCACAAGTTGTGAGGTAAATCTTAAGCATAAACACTTGAAGATTTTAAGGTGAAAGACCTGCCCCATTCTCGCTCCTAGAGAATAAATACCAGAAGCCCTTGCATTAGTCAGGACTCCCAGGATTGGGAAGAGCCTGTTGTGCTACTGATGTCTCCATGCTTTCTGTCCTCAGAGCACCCACATGGGCACCCCGGCCTCTGTAGTGAGCGAGCCGCCACCCTGGCAGGCCCCGACTGAGGCGCGGGGCCGCAAGCAGGCCTCAGCCAATATCTTCCAGGATGCCGAGCTGCTGCAGATCCAAGGCTTGTTTCAGAAGAGTGGGGATCAGCTGGCTGAGGAACGCGCACAGATCATCTGGGAGTGTGCAGGAGACCACCGTGTGGCGGAGGCCCTGAAGAGGCTGCGCAGGAAGAGGCCCCCGCGGCAGAAACCCCTGGGCCGCTCACTACACCACTGCAGCCGGCTCAGGTGGGTTCCTGGGATGGGAGCACTGAGGCAAGGAGTGCCGTAGGATTCTTGTTCTACAATGTCCTGGCTGTGTGTGTGACCTGAAGCTAGCTCCTGGGCCTCACTGTAAAGTGCCTGCCATTGGGGTTATAGCATCTCCACAGTGCCACCACTTGATTGGCACTTAAGGTTGCTGGAGTCATGTCTGACCCTTTAAACTCCCATGAGAAGGGATGCTTGGGTCCTAGAAACATCACCTCATTTTACAGTGATTCTCAGCCAGGTAGGAGGGAATATTGTTAGAAAGAAGAAAATATTCTGTTTATCTGTTGTAGTAACATTCAAAAGTAAGCCTGGTTAAAATCTTGGCTATGAGATTACAGAAAATATAGCATCAGAATGTTCTATAGAGGCATTGTGGGTTAAAAATTGTTCAGAGACTTTATCCTGAGATAGCATCTCTCTCTGATCTCCCTAGTCAGCTGACTCTTTGCCCAGGTCACTGTCTGTACAGGTATAAGGAGCTGAACCATGTGGGCTCAAGCAATTACTGTGGGTTACAATCTGAGTTGCATTTCTCTGCTGCCTCCTCTGGGGGCCACAACCAGAATACCAAACCCAAATGGCCTGAAGTCATCAGGTCCTGAAATAGCTAACTCCACTTGTTAGTCACTGCTAAAAACACTAGTTTCTTGTTAAGACTGATTAGCCACATCTTCCATGAATACAGAAGTGTTGAGTGTTGCACACCCTGATCTAATCTACCTCTCCTAATAGCTAAGAAATCTGAGCACTCTGCCTAGTCACACGGCTCTTAGGGGGACGAGACAAGACCAGAGCCCTGGTCTACCCTTTGCCCTCAGTAGTGTTTATAGTCCACTGTGACCAAAATCTTTTGAAGTCCTCGTTCTGTCCTCCCCTTCGGTGCTGGCTTATCATGCACTTGTTCCCTACAGAATTCCGGAGTCCCCCTCTGCACTGGGCGACCCACAGAGTAGTGCCACGGAGACAGCTTCCAATGAGCAGTATCTGCACACCCGGAGGACAAGTGCCAGGATCCGCCGGAACTGGAGGAAGCCAGGCCCCACAAACTACCTCCACCAAATCAGACACTGATCCAGGGACAGGGCCAGGAATAGCAGTGTCTTCCCAGGAATCAAAGGGACTTTCACCAAAGGGCCTGGGGAAGTGAAGGAGGAAGAGACTTAAGGCAGGTGTCTTCATGTGGGTATATAAAAAAGAGAGACCACTGCCACTGGCTTGCTTAGTTTGAAACAGCATTGGCAGCTTCCATTGGACTGTTATATGGGACTCGTTCATCAACAGAATGAGTGACAGCGTCTGTTCCTGCCTTGGCCTTTCCCAATGTAACACTATACCTGGGCTGCATGGTATTCCCCCCGAGAGTCAAGTGCCCAGCACTCAGACACAGCACCTCACTGCTGCTACTGCTCTGCTGCTACTACTGTAACCCATGGTCCTGCAGCCGGTCCCATCAGGCCAGCACAGGGAAACTGTAGTGTTTAAGTGGCAAATAAAAACATTTGCATCAATAACTGTGTGAGTCTGTCACCGAAGGGGAGGATCCTGAAACAGACTGGAGCTAGAGGGGAGGAGTAGGGATATTCCCAGTAACGAGGATCTGGCTGGCCTCCTTGCTTTTCACCCCCATACCTTATAGCCTCTGTGTCATAGGTTCCAGCCCCCTTTCCAGGGCCTACGGGACTGACAGGAGAGACAGGAGGGTCTCTACAGCAGTCCTGATCCATAGGAGAGGAGAAAGTGGGAAGTCTGTTATGGTAAGCCCTGCATGGTGGGCACTGGGTCCTTTTATTGGCTGAATCTGCAGTAACACCAGTGGGTGCCAGCTCCTCAGATGGCTTCTTTGCCCTTACAGGCCAACCACACTGTGTTGGAGAACAGCTGGACCAATTTTTTTTTTTTTGAGACAGCCTCAAGCTGTCACCCTGGATAGAATGCTGTGTCATCTCAGCTCACCTCGAATCATCGAGCAACCTCGAATTCCTGGGCTCAGGCGAGTCTCCTGCCTCTGCCTCCCAAGTAGCTAGGACTACGGGCGCCCACCACAGCGCCTGGCTATTTTTTGGTTGTAGCCATTGTTGTTGTTTGGCGGGGCTCAGGTTGGATTCAAACCCGCCAGCTCAGGTGTATGTGGCTGGTGCCTTAGCCCGTTGAGCCACAGGCGCAGAGCCTGGACCAATCATTTTAAGCCACCTTTTAAGCTACAGGTTTCCTGTGGCCTGGAACCCCCTTGAGGTCGGGGATTTTCCTACTGGTCTAGTTGCACTTCAAAGGCAGCCAACCCTTGCTCATTAGCATTCTTCCACCTTTCCCACTTGATGACCCAT
This sequence comes from Arctocebus calabarensis, assembly GCA_963573935.1. NCBI lineage: Eukaryota > Metazoa > Chordata > Mammalia > Primates > Lorisidae > Arctocebus > Arctocebus calabarensis. The sequence continues at coordinate 11,224 of CAUYON010055375.1, forward strand.
TGCTCAAAGGAGTGGGATCCAAGTGGGCAATGATTCACAAACAGTGGAGGGTGGCCCTCTGGTGGCCAAGAGAGAAGCCACTCTAAGTGGGGCTTTCTTATCCCCAAACCCTTGGAGGTGGATAATTTTGCCATCAGCATTTTTTTGGCTTTTAGAAAGCAGGGAAATTACTACATAATCCCTAGTAAAGGCCCAGCTCAGAAAACAGATTAACATTTCTGCAACAAATATTCTCACTAAGAGGGATACATAATGATTACCAATACCTTCATATCAGTATATGTTCAGGTCAAGTTTTGGTGACAAATGAGTTATGAAAAAGTACTTTTGGCTTTCTGAGTACTGGGATTTTGGAAATAAGGACTGTGTCTTCCTCTATAAGACAGGAATGGCCCCAGGAACCACGTTTCAGCAACTCCATAGAAACACTGGCTTCTTTGTCCTTAAAACTGTATTCTACCTTCTTCCTTTCCCTAAAGAAACTGGACCAAAAAAGGGTCAGGATTGGATTTGTTATTCATACATTTGCATTGATTTAAATACATTACATACAATTTCTACAGTGCTTTAGGACAACACAGAGGGCAGCAGCACACTCACAGCCCAGCCGCTACTCCCTGATGCCAGGAACAGGGCCTATGGCTGGCAGAGGGACAGCCGTTCCATGAGTTCCTGGCGCTCCCAAAGTCTACATTCAAGGCAACCTGAGCACAGGCAGGTTTTGAGGCAGAGTAGAGACAGGCCAGGAAAAGATGCCCCTGAACTCTAGCCCCCTAGGCCCAGGACCTCTTCATTGGACCCAATTTACCTTCTAATTACAGAGCTGGTCTGGATCAGGACAATGTGCAGATTTGGCGTAGTGGGTGAGGCAGCCAGGCTCCTCTTTAGACTCTTCAGGCTCTCCTGAGCACCAGGCAGGGAGCTTTACCAACAGGTCTGTGTCAAGCTACACACATGTGCATCCCCTTCTGACTCCTGCAGTCAGGAGCCATGTTTTCTCAAACATGGTTCCCAAGGCCAGAGTCCAGGTCAGCTGGATGGGACTGTCAGAGCTGGAGCAGGTGGGAGAGCTGTGCCTTTGCCCACAGGACTTGCACATCCAGCTCTCAGAGACTTCCTGTCAGGTGGGTAGAAGCCCAGGACAAGCTGGCTCCTAACAGTTGGACCAGAAGGGGACCAACCTGGCCAGTTGACAAAAGGGCTGCACATCTCTGCTCTGCTTCTTGGACAGGCAAGCAGAAGACACACAGCCACAGTCCTCACACCCTTTCTTTGGTTGGTTGTCAGACCTTCACGATAGTTTCTTTCCAAGGCTGATTGACCAATCGCAAGGTGCCAGAACCTGTAAGTATCTAGTAGCATAAGGCGTGAACACAGCAGTCCCTTAGCCACATATGGCACCCTTTTTACTCCCTCCTGAGGCCACTCTTTGCTTTGGTGTAGAAAGGGCTTGAATACCTGGCAAGAGGAAAAGCTGGGGGGAAAGACAAAAGGAAGCGAGACAATGCACACCAAACTGGATAGGCACTGGGAGACAGCCTCTCTCCTTTGGGCCCTACCTTTCTCAAGAAGCCACGGAGAAACTGGCTAAGAACAAGAAGTCGGTGAGTAAAGGGAAACCATCAAGTAGGAGGCAGGATACACATCTTATTGCCACCAAGCAGCAGTGGTAGCATATAAAGAAGTCCAAAGACCATCCTGTCCTCTTCTAAGCCAAGCTTACTCCAGATCCCTCACAGAGACGAACTCTAGAACCTGAACTCCTAAGTTGAGAGAGTTGGGGAAAAAAAATTTAAAACAATAGGAACAAGTTAGAGGACTGGAACAAGAACTCAGGAAGCAAGTTATGCTCCTGGCATAAACTTAGGCCATGTGGATCACTTTTATATGCTGGAAGTCAAGTTCCTATTGAAATATAAATGCTAAGATTTGCTCCTCCTATCTCTGCTTCAGTGACAGGCAAACTGCACAGAGGTTCTGTATGAACATGTACAGAACTGCTTAGAGGTATACAGCAAAAGCCTCCCTTCCATAAGAACTGTGTGTGGAGGCTTGTAGCCAGCCTACAGCTCTAATGGGAGGAGAAGGGGAAGAAGGCTTGGCAAAAATCCCAAAGGAAAGGTGTGGCTTCTGTCTGTCCCAGCACTGCAAATCACAGCCTTGGTTCATGGAAGTGAGCAACTGGAAGGCACCCAAATATCTGGGTCTATGCAAATTTAGGCCTGGATTAAAAGTTTCTGACATGAGAGGACCTGGGGTTCTGCTACAAGCATTTAGGTTTGTTTGTTTGTTTGTTTTCTGATGCAGAATATAATAGGGAATTGCAACAGAGCAGGGTGTCAGGAAGGGAAGGGACTTTCCCAGCCTGCCACCAGAAGATGCTGGAAGGGAGATGCTCTCACTCCCTCCTGCACTCAGAAGGGCCCAGGAGCACTCAATGTCCCTGATTGTGCTTCTCCCTGTGGGTGGGAAAGCCCTGGGGGGTGGTGAGCCGAGAGAAAGGGCTCTTAAAGGTGCTACTCTCTGGCTTTTCTTGCACCCCACTCTCCAGGCTTCTTCCCACCAGTCTCAGACAGTATTTCCTTTGCCTGCCTCTCAGGCTACCACCATGAAAAGAAGGGCTTCCGACTCTGAAAGCTCTGTGTGTAGGACTCGCTAGTAGACCGCTGGTGGGAACGGGCCGTCTCGACAATCACAGGTGGCATCTGGACGAGGTGCAGAGGACTCTTGTTGTCTTTCAGGGCCTGGGTCAGATTTAGGATCTGCAGTGGGAAAAGAGATAAGGGTGAGGGACAGGCCTATGCATTTCAGGTCTGCCTCTAAAGGGAGACCAGTAGATAGAATGCTCCTACATGTCAATTAAAAAAAGAAACCACACCAATGGTGAAATCATAAATAGGCTATTTACAAAAGTAGAAATGGAAAATAACAGAAAATGGAAACCTTTCCAGTGATTTGAAAGATACAAATGAAAACAAATACCTCCTATTCTTTGCCCTTCCACTTAGTAAAGATACAGAAGATGACAACTCAGAGTGGCAGAGAGTTCAAAGAAACAGATACTCTTCTCCATGGCTGTGGGGGGCTGGGATGTGGGACAGTCTTTTAGATTTGTAAGTTGACAATAAAAGCATAAAAAAGAATAGACTTTCTGACTTAGAATTCTACTTTAAAGAAAACAATCATTTTAAACCTTTAGTTTCAAAAAATATAATGCAGTATTATTAGTAATGGTGAAAATAATACAAATTAAATTAGTTAATCATATAAGGGGGACCAGGCGTGGTAGCTCACACCTATAATCCTGGCACTCTGAGAGGCTGAGGCAAGGGGATCGCTTGAGCTCAGCCTAAGCAAGAGTGAGACTCTATCTCTACTAAAAACAGAAAAAACTAGCTAAGCCTTTTGGCAGATGCCTGTACTACCAGCTACTCAAGAGGCTGAGGCAAGAGGATCATTTGAGCCTAAGAGTTTGAGGTTGCTGTGAGCTATGATGCCATGGCACCCTACCCAGGGCAAAAGAGTGAGACTCTGTCTCAAAAAAATAAAATAAAATTGGGATTACAAACTAATTCAACCTTTTTGGAAGGGAAGTATGGAGAATCCTAAAAGAATAATCCCACACTAGGCACCTACCCAGAAGAAAAAAACATCATTTTATTATAAGGACATTTGCACTAGACCATCAGTTCTCAACCTGTGGGTGGCAACCCCTTTGTAACAATGAAAATACATTCTGCATATCAGATATTTATATTACAATTCACAACAGTAGCAAAATTACAGTTATGAAGTAGCAACGAAAATAATTTTATGGTTAGGGGTCACCACAACATGAGGAACTATATTAAAGGGTCATGGCATTAGGAAGGTTGAGAACCACTGCACTAGACTGTTTATCACAGCTCAATTTACAATCGCCAAAATGTGGAAACAATCTAAATGCCCACCAACCCAGGAATGACAAGGATTAACAAGCGTATACCATAGAACACTATTCAATCATTATGACTGAATGTAGACTTTACATCTTTTGTATTAACCTGGGTGGTGTTACTTCTTAGTAAAGTATCATAAGAATGGAGAAGCAAGAATCCAATGTACTCAATTCTAATATGAAGCCAGCAGACAATCTATTATACACCCATATAAGAGAAGAACTCAAATTAATTCAAAGTGGGAGGCGGAGGAACAAGGGAGTTGGGAGGTAAGAGGAGGGAGGGTAATGGGGGTGTTCCTACTTAATGGGGACAATGTTGTGGAGGGGACACAATTATAAGAGGGACTTTACCTAACAAATGCAATTTGTATCCTCAATTTTTTTTTTTTTTTGTAGAGACAGTCTCACTTTATCGCCCTTGATAGAGTGCCGTGGCATCACACAGCTCTCAGCAACCTCCAACTCCTGGGCTTAGGCGATTCTCTTGCCCGCCTCCCGAGTAGCTGGAACTACAGGCGCCTGCCACAACGCCCGGCTGTTTTTTCTGTTTTGCAGTTCGGCCGAGGCTGGGGTTTGAACCTGCCACCTTCCGCATATGGGGCCAGCGCCCTACTCGATGAACCACAGGCCCCGCCCTATATCTTCAATTTCTTTTCTTTTTCTTTTTTTTTGAGACAGAGCCTCAAGCTATCACCCTGGAAAGAGTGCCGTGGCATCACAGCTCATAGCAACCTTCAATTCTTGGGCTCAAGCGAGTCTCCTGCCTCCGCTTCCCAAGTAGCTGGGACTACAGGTGCCCACCATAACGCCTGGCCATTTTTTGGTTGCAGCTGTCATTGTTGTTTGGCGGCCCGGGCTGGATTCGAACCCACTAGCTCAGGTGTATGTGGCTGGCGTCTTAGCCCGTTGAGCCATAGGCACCGAGTCTGTATCCTCAATTTTTTTTTTTTTTCTTTTGAGACAGAGCCTCAAGCTGTCATCCTGGATAGAATGCTGTGGCATCACAGCTCACAGCAACCTCCAATTCCTGGGCTCAAGCGAGTCTCCTGCCTCCGCCTCCCAAGTAGCTGGGACCACAGGTGCCCGCCACAACACCTGGCCATTTTTTGGTTGCAGCCATCATTGTTATTTGGTGGGCCCAGACTGCATTTGAACCCGCCAGCTCAGGTGTACGTGGCTGGCGCCTTAGCCCATTGAGCCACAGGCGCCAAGCCAGTATCCTCAATTTTTAAAAATAGTAAGTATTCCACTATAAAATGAATAAGTAAATAAGTAAAATATTTATTTTGGAATAATTTTAGATTTATAGAAAAGCTACAAAGACAGTACAAAGAATTCTAGTATACCATGTGCCAAGTCCCTCCTACTTTTAGCATCTTACATAACCATTTATCAAAACTAAGAAATTAACATTGATACATTATTACTAACTAAACTCCATAATTAAGATTTCATTAGCTTTTCCAGTAATGCCTTTTTTCTGTTCTAGGATCCATCCAGAATACCTCACTGCATTTAGCTCATCATTATCTTTGTCAGTAATTTACAGATATTTTAGATATGTGTCCATGGGGATATATCTTTTCCACTTTGACAAAATTAGAATCACCACCATTTATCTTCTCTGGTAGGACAGTACAAAAGCTGAAGTTGTTCTATTTTCTTTAAACCACTATATGTTGAAGCTTTCATGGCCAGGCCATAGACACATGGGAGGGTAACTGTACCCCCAAATTACACAGGCACACAGCCCTCAAGCCACAAAGATCCTCTGGTCCCCCAAATGCTGCTTATAGAAGCAGAGATAGACCTGCAACAGAGGTCAGAAGTCAGAACTGGATCCTAACAGTAATTAAACAAGTATAGAAATGATCTCTGAGAGTACACTGTTCTACTGGTAATTAATTTCTTTTTTACATAATTGTTTTGGCCCTTGTCAGCATCCTACATTACTTCAATTAGCCTTTAGCACAACATCAGGGTCAAAAACAGAAAGGAAAGGCACATGGATTTGGAACTGGATGATCCAGACTATCACCAACTTCAGAAACAGATTCTTTTTTTTTTTTTTTTTTTTTTTTGTTTTTTGAGGCAGAGCCTCAAGCTGTCACCCTGGATAGAGTGCCGTGGCGTCATAGCTCACAGCAACCTCCAATTCCTGGGCTCAAGCGAGTCTCTTGCCTCTGCCTCCCAAGTAGCTGGGACTACAGGCGCCCGCCACAACGCCCGGCCATTTTTTGGTTGCAGCTGTCATTGTTGCTTGGCGGGTCCAGGGGCTGGATTCGAACCCTCCAGCTCAGGTGTACGTGGCTGGCGCCTTAGCCCGTTGAGCCACAGGCGCCGAGCCAAATTGTTGAAATTCTTAAGATGAACTGGATGCTGTAACAGCTGCCCTCTTGGGTTTAGGCGTTGTTCCTTGACGGAATCCATGCCTGAATCTGCGGTACACAATTTTTAGGTGCCTCATCCGACCAGTCCCAGTGGTATTTCTTCTTTTAGCCTTGGCACTCCAGTTATCTAAAACACAAGTTTAGGGAAGATTCCAAGTGGTTTCTCCTCCATACAACTTAAAAGGCCTCATCGGTCCATACTTTTAAGCCATTTCACCAGCACACAAATGCACAGGTTACACGTTAGATACCAAAAACAGTTCAAAGCCATACCCTCACTTTAGTGCAATGCAAACAGAACAGATGGCCTGAAAAACCATTACTTACACTTTCTCTTGCGCTTGGCAGGATAGCCACATTTGCCACAGGTGGACTTTTGCAGGTGGTAGGCCTTAGAGCCACAGC
>CAUYON010055376.1:0-17484 GCA_963573935.1 Arctocebus calabarensis
ATATAGTGATCAAGAAAATGCCATGAAGGCTAACTGTAACAGTACGATCAAAACATTTCTGAATGTATATGAATCGTGCCCTATGATTGCACCAATGTACAGAATTATGATTCAATAAAATTATAAAAAAAAAAAAGCAAATGCATTTATCATTTTGTTACATTTTGCCAAATCTCCTCCATAGGAATGGCATCATTTGCTATGCCCACTAGCAATGCAGGAGAGTGCCATTTCTCTGTAGCCTCGCCAATAGAATGTATTGTCAAACTTTCAAGTTTGCCCATCCCATGGGTGAGAAATATCATCAGTGTTGCTTCAGTTTGCCTTTCTCTTCCAAAGAGTGAATGTGAACATCTTTTCACAGCTTCTCTTTCTGTGAACTGTTGCTTCACGTCGTTGCCCATTTGTCTATAGGATTTTTGTTCATGTTTTTCTCTTCATTTTTAAAAGTGCAGACAATTTAGAGTACTAGCCCTTGATTGTACTCCCTTACAATAAAGGAGTACTAGCCCTTCACTGATGATGAATGCTGAAAATATTGTCTCCCAATGATCATTTGTTTTTTAACATCTTTCCTTACAGTGTTTATCCTTTTGAGTGGCTGATGTGTTGGTTTGGTTTGGTTTTTGCATTAACCACAAAGTTTCATTTTTCTGTAGCCAAATTGTTTTGTTGCATGAGGATTTTTAGTAAGAATTAGAAAGCTTTTCTCCATACTCCAGAACCAAGGGATTCAGCATCCATATTCAGTATGCATACTTTTAGTTTTTTACTTTAGGTCTCTGATGCACTTGAAGTCTATTTTTGTATGTAGAATGAGGAGTGGACTTATTTTACCTTTCCCCAAATCATTTTACAGTTGTCCCAATACCATTTATTATTAAAAAATGCCATCTTTATCTTGTGTTTTGCGATAACTACCTTGGCTTACTCTGGAATTTGTATTTAATTCCACCTGCTTGTGTTTCATGTAGAGGGTCATTGTATTATTTTGTAGATATTCATAACTGTTACCATTTCATTGTAGACTGTATTATGGTCTTAATGTTCCTATTATTCTTTCTCTTATATATATCTCTTAATGCTTTTTGAGTTGAGTCCGCTTTTTCTGAAAAGCTATATGATTTTTGCATTTACAGGATTTTAAATGTCATACTTATTGTATTCTGTGATTAACACATATTTTTTTAATGACCAGCACAGCATTTTTACTAGAAAAGTATAATGAAAAGTAATTAACTGGACGTAAGATGTAGAGAGTTTGCAACCTCTCTATTTACCTGACATGACGACTCTAGAGAATCAAGCAAATCCTGCAGTTAATAAATCACATCAATGCCCTTTAGTATGTGTTGTGCTGGCTGCAATCACGTGCCCAGGAGCTGATTCTGTCACTCCGATTCTGATTAGTCACTCTGAATATCTTATGTGGAGAGTGGTTGTTTTCTCCCCCAGTTAATAGTCTAGCTTTGAGACACTTAAACATATTATAAGAGAACTAGGACAAAGTAGACATGCATGTTGAATTTATTGTTTTTTAAAGCTAAATAAAAGTAATTTTTCATTTTGGAAAAGACATACATATGACAAAAACGAAGGCCATTGAGGTGAAGTGACTTGGCTAACGTCAGATACCAAATTAGTATAAAGTCACTCCAATGTGTAGGCTGCTTAATGGCTTGTCAAGCATTCTTTGCACACTCACTTATTAAGGGTATTTCTGTGTGTACGCAAGAGAGCCTTATTTGCTTTAAGGACACCTTGGGAAACAGAAAACTTCCATGTTGGAACCGGCTCATGTGACACACAGTACCGTTGATTCGTATCCTTTTGTCCACAGGCAATTTATAGGAGAAATGAAACATGAAAAGGAGATTTCCGTACCTGAGAGTAAAATTGCTGGGTGCCCGTGACAGTGAAGAGTGAGTAAACACACACGTAATGAGTGGTCACTCCTGGTCTTGGTCACTGGGGTCTGTTGTGCTTATCAGTCTAAAGGAGCGGGGATGTGACTGTCGCCAATGGCCAGGCTGATACAGATGTTCCTACTGACTCAGGTAGGAAGATGGACAGCAAACCAACCAGAGGCAGGTTTCTAAGGTGTCAAGGAGACAGCCAGGGCCCTGACAATGCTTTTGGATTTGTTATAGGACACACACAACACACACATATATATAATATAATTTCATGTATGTTATTTAGAAAAACTAGAAAACAACTAGGCAGAAAATCATTCTGGGATCAGAGCTGTTAGGAATCACAGGGGAAACAAAAATCGGCCCTGCACCTGAAGCTTGCTGCTTACTCACAGATACATCAGAACAGAGCAGCCACAAACAGAGGCCATTCAGAAGGGAGAAAACCCATTCTTTGAAAATGCTAAAATGGAGCAACAGTAATGTCCTAGAAAGAGGTGTCACATGTTTAGGTCAAAAAATAAGCCATGTAGCAACGGAGAATTGAGACTCCTAAGAGCCACTGAAATTGTCAGGGGCTCTTTCTACTCCCCCCATCCCCCAGTTCCAAACCTTATGAATCCCCAAGAGAGCTCTTTGTGCAGAGATAATTTCCCAGACTACTTACATAGAAAAGTATGTGATGATGGTACATTTATGTGAGAAAGAAGAAAGGGGCATCTACCCTGGACTCCATTTTCGAGGGAGAAAATTCTAAGAATTTTCACATCACCACCCCCAAACCAAGACAACGCCTCCCAGAAAAATAAACATTGTTCTGTTTGCGGCTTTCAGAACTAGAATGCAGAATTCAATTATTTATTTTCAAATCCCTAACAGGATTTTATCCTGCAGGAGAAAGCTTGCACAAGTAAAAGGAATTGTAAATGCTAACAAAAAAGGGGGGAAAAAGACAAAAGACTCATTACAGAATCCTCAGTATGGGGAAATTCTAATTCTGAACAGTTGATTAAATTCTTCTTGTCATCCGTGATTGCATCTTCCAGGCTGTGACCAGTGTCGTAAAAGAACAGGGGAAGCATGAAGTCTCAAAGGCGACTTCTCCCTTTCTCCACACCCAAGGGAATAGCTCAGCTCTCACAACGGGTTAATAAAGAAGCCCCTGATTCTTGATCTCATGGATAAAGAGCTCACCAATTAACAGGCCCACAGGAAAGAACAAAGCAGTTTCATATCAAAACAGAAAAGGAGCCCTGCAATTTGCAAAGGTCCAGGAAGTGAATGGAATATCAGTAAATAATGAAAAGGAACAAAAATTTAAAAATAGGCTTCAAGCGTCTTTTTCCAGATAAATAATTCTAGATGAACAATTTCATACAGAGCATTTGAATAATTCCATAGAACCCATTTGACCAGATCTTTCTGCCTAATTACAAGTCTTTGAACCAGACAACGGTAGTTGAAAGATCAATGCCTGGCTGCACAAAGCACATATAAAGCGTAATTAAAAGGATGCTCGATGGAGCCATGGACAACATGCATATGGATGTGTGAAGTCTTCATGTGTGCACACTTTCTGTCCGTGACACACACAGCAGAGACACAGGCTTCCGTTCTCCTAAATGTCTTTGGCTGCCATTTTGTAAATGAGCCCAATCAAATGCAATAAAATTAAAAACAATAATGCACCTAAGCTTTAGATGATTTCCTTATTTGAATTTTTAAATATAGGGCAAGACTATTAAACTACTTTTTGGAGTATTACCTATTTCTGACACCACCTTCCTGCCTATTTAGATTAAAATTTGATACATTTCTAGGAAATATGTGGATTGGAGATATGCGTCACGATGTGGTCAACTTGCTTCTCCTTCTATAAGTCTAAACCAAGATGATAAAACATTAACAACTTGAACTACTCAGAAGGTGGATTTACACTTTTAAAAGGAATATGGTGGGGTGTGGGTTTAAGTTGGAGCACTCTGTGTGAAAACTAGGAAATAATGCTTTTTCTCTGGGAGGATAACAAATGGAAGACTCTGGAATTGGGTGCTCTCAGTGCCCGGAGAGGCAGGACTAATGAATGTGAGAGATGACAGGCAAAAAAGGCATCTAAGGCGGTTGCTGGCACCAAGCCACTAAATAATAAATAGTAAATTAATGTTGACCGAGTGAAGTGACAGCGTTCAGCAACACATTCATTAAATAGGGTAAGAAAAGAAATGTGAGGAGTCACAAACTGCGAGAAAATGGAAATGAATGTCTTGACTGTAGGATAATAAATTGTTCAAGTTGCAAGTTGTGATGAGCCTTAAAAACACTCAGGAGCCAGAAACTCGGGCCTGGGATCTGAGGGGCGCCCGAAGGACACTTGGCCAGCCAGTCCAGGGTCCTGCCTGGCACTATTGCTGCTGAAGCTTCCCGTCTCCCCGTCCCTGAGCTTTTGTTCAATTGCATTTTAAAAAATTAACGGGAGAAAGTAACAGAGGACCTCAGAATCCCTACTTCCCTTTCCTTCAGCGTCTGTCTGTCTGTGCTAGGTGGCCAACAGAAGGACAATTACGGTGAAATGTTTACAAGGTGGCCGAAAAGCCACTCTCCAAAATGAAAAACTTTATTTATTAAAGCAAAGGCACTATTTGGACCTTCTGATGAAACACAATAGCCTTCAGTGCAATTTAGTAAAGGACCCGTAAGCAGGAAGATAACACATTTTGTATATTGACAATTAACGAGCAAAACCAGAAACTTGCCTGCATAAGAAATCGTCCTGTGTCTTTTCGTTTACTCTTCATTTTACAGTTTGGCCAATTAACATGCTATTGTTATGCACTTTTATTTATCAGTATTTTGAAACAGAAAATGACTTTTAATGGGGGAAAAAAATGTCCACAGGGCCCTGGGCTGTGAGGGGACGGCACAGGATGGTGGGGCTACAGGACTTCCGGCCCTGCTTTACCGGGCAGGTGAATGGTCTTGAGGGGAAGGCGCCAGCGCACTCTGGCCTTCAGCTGCCTTGTCTTAACGAGCGACACAGTTGGATAATCTCTAGTGACACTCACAGCTCCCATATTCTCTGCTTATTCTCACTCTAATTTCATTTTGTTCTTTATATAAAAGTTGCATATGAGAGTCTTCATCAGTTAGGGCAGGTATAACAAAACACCTTATACTAGGCGGCTTATGAACAGCAGAAGTGAGTTTCTCACAGACCTGAATGCTGAGAGGCAAGGGATGAGGTGCCAGCATGGCTGGGTTGAGGTCTGGGCCTCTGCTTCCGGTGGACGATCATGAGCTTCTCACTGTGTCCTCAAGTGATGGAGAAGGCGGCAAACTGGGCTGCCTTATAGGGGCATTAACCCCCTTCATCAGAGCTCTGCCCTCATCACCTAATCACTTCCCTCAAATGTCCCTGGGGGGTCAGGGTTTCGACATATAAACTTGGAGGAGATACAAACGTTCAGACCATAACAACTAGCAAGACAAGTAATTTTCTTTCTTTTTTTTTTTTAATGAAATCATAACTGTGTACATTAGTGCAATCAAGGGGTACAATGTGCTGGTTTCATATAAAATCTGAAATATTTTCATCAAACTGGTTAACATAGCCTTCATGGCATTTTCTTAGTTATTGTGTCATTTAGTAAGTTTCACCTGTACTCTTTTAAGATGCATCATAGGTGTGGCCCCACCAATTACCTTCCCTCCACCCCAACCTCACCCCCCTCCTCCTCTCCCTTGCCCCTTTCCCAATATTCCTGTGTTATAATTGGGTTATAGCCTTCACGTGAAAGCTATAAATTAGCTTCATAGCAGGACTGAGTACATTGGATACTTTTTCTTCCATTCTTGAGATATTTTGCTAAGAAGAATTTGTTCCAGCTCCATCCATGTAAACATGAAAGAGGTAAAGACAAGTAACCTTCTGAGGGAAAATTGTGTGTTAAAGATTTAGTAATGGAGAAAGTTGCAGTGGTTGCAATCTGTGAGGATTCTTTGGAGATTCCAGTGAACCAAAGGCTTCCTGTTCTTGCACTGCAAGCTGGACTACAATCATTTGCTATTTTTAACCTGAGAGCGCTAATAATTTCTCTTTATTATGAACAGAAAAGAATGGGAACTTTTCTAAATTTGATTTTTGGCTAAAAATCTCTTTGCCAATTCCTGCGGATGATAAATTCTGAATGGTGGTGTTTTATAATCTCTCAGACAAATGTTTCTTTCATGAAAATGGGTGGGATGAATAAGTTTCAAAGTGTCATAATTTTAGCTACCATTTATTCTACTCTATTGCAAATTCAATAACCTTGAACCAGAGTTAATAGAAATTCATGATAAGTAATAAAAATCCAACTGGACTCAAATTTCCATGGTTTCAAATACCACCTATAAGCTACCAATTCCAAAGTCTCTCTCTCCAAACTAGATCTGTCTGCTGAGTTCCAGCCCAAATCACGCAGTAGACCCATGTCCACCTGCAGCCTTCCTGGAGCCTCAGACTGAACTCACCAAAGCTGCGACGCCCTCTCCCTTCACCCAAGCCAGCTCTTCCCGGAGCACCTGTGCTTCTGTGAATGTTCCCAGGGTCCAGCTCACTGCCTAAACGCGACTCCACAACGAGCTCCCCTCCTTGCTCCAAAACACCACAGGTGCAAACTACTTCACTTCATCAGATACACCTCAATCTTTCCCATGAATAGCATCTTCACCCAGAATTCTAAAATGCAAGTCTCATGACCTTCATGCTATAAATATGCCAGTGCCCTTAGGGTAAAACCCAGTCTCTCCAGCATGACACACAAGGCCCACCTCATCTGGGCTCTGCCTTCACATCCAGCCTCATCTGTAGCTGCTGCCTTCTTCCCACCAAACATTCTAATTATCCTGAGCCCTTCTGCAGTTCCCCAAATCCCACATGCTTTGCTCCCTCTAATATTTGCATCAATCACTCCTCAGGAGGAACGTCCCTTGCCTCCTCCTTTGCCAGGATAACTCCACCAATTCTTGAAACTTACCTCCACCTTTGCTGAAAGTGTGCACATGTGTTCTCATGACGGGACAGGTCCCCTTCTATCAGACTCCCAGGAGCATGGAATTTGGGACTTGAAAGCGGTCTATATTTTGTTTACTTTATTGCTTGATGCCCAGCATCTAATAAATGTTCAATGTATGTGTAATAAATGAACAACTATGTATATGGAGGAAAGTCTATGAGGAGAGTAATTCTAGTTCAAGGTGCTTGGGGCAGGTCAAGTACACATCTGTTATCCCAGCCTGATAGTTAATAGCACTCCTTTTCACCACCAAAGTGTCCAGGTGTGGACAATTAAGTTACTTGGTCTCTATGCATGAGGCACTGTGCAAGGTACACTTACAGCCTTATTAATAAACAGTATTCTTTAAAATACATAGCATTATATCCACAGAGAGAGATCTGGGAAAGATGGTCACTGAACTATGTACTTGCTCAGGTGATGAAGTTTCATGTGGCTTTTTTTCATCTGTTTATAGTGTTGTTTCATTGACTTCCCTTTCATTCATTGAGCATACATCACTCACACCAAAATAATTATGCTATTTTGAAAAAGTAACAGTATAATTCATTTCATGTGAATTTTCTAGGGTATTTAGCTTTATCTTTAGAGCTATGAAATACACTGATTATTTTTCAAATTGGAAGTCAATTAAGCATATGATAAGATGGCCCCATCATAAAGATAAAGACATCCAAAGCTTGTGATTATATTCACAAATATGTCACCCAAACCCTCATTCCATGAAAAATGAAACTAAAACAAAATAAAATAAATACATCTGATGGTCAGTATGCCAGAATATCCAGACATTGGGTTTGGAGCTCCTGCCTGAGGTCTAAACTCCCACAGCTGGTGAGAAGAAGAAACACACAGGAAAACTTCAAATAGTAATGGCATATGGAAAACATTAAATGCAACATAAACATTGCTAGTAAGAATCCAACAGAGGTAATCTAAAAAAACGTCCTCTCGTGTGAATGCGCTTCCACAATCAATCCTTCTTTGCAACCTGATGGCTTTTATCAGTTCAAATAGCTAAAGCTTAATGGAACGTTAGTGTGGGAGAAAAGTAATCACGTTTCCTATCAAATTTTTATAGTAATTGAGTGCATATAGAATAGCATTTTTGTCCAGTGCCTTTTAACTGGCACTTAAATACAGAAGTTAGAAGTAAATTTTTGATTGATTTACAATTCTAAGTTTTGGACCAATTACTTTGAGTTACTTTGTCTATTTTTCTCAGTGACTTGCAGATGCATCCAAAGAGCACAAGCACATTTGTCCCACTTCAACAGAGATATCGAAGATAAATCAACTCCAGTTCTGAAGATCCAGAGCTGAGCCCATTGCTTTCATCTCTAGCAGAGTTTTCTACTCCTAGCAGAGCAAATGTCAAGTGAAAGGAAGATGATGGCGGCTTTGACCTCCTTTACTGGTGGAGGACTAGGGTATGCACTGATGCACTCCATAAATCTGCTCTCCTAAAACAGATAGCTGGCCTGAGAAGGGTGTCTCCCAGCTTAACTAGAACCAAGATAAACAGCTGATTATGGAGTAAAAATCAAGACCCAGAGATCTAGGTTCAAATTCCATCACACAATCTTCGTGTATTTACTTAATCTCTTAAAGGGGTCCAACGGAACACTGGGTTTGAATGAATGCCAACACTCTGTCCTCTATGTTGTAGAGGCATTACCTTTTATTGATATAAGCTCAAAGGTTATATTTTCAGAAGAGGGTGTGGGTTGTTCAGTGAGCGATGCTTCTCAAGTTGCCTAAATTTCCCCTTGGGAGATGAGTTCTGAGTGATGCTGGTGATATACCCTCTGTTCAGAGCGAGCAAAATCCTATCAGGCCACCCAGAAACCCTAAGGAGGACTGCCCTTGGCACTCTCTAAAAGCAATTCTACTTTGGTTAGTACGTACCTGCTGTGGCCAGCTCATCCTCGTCCATGCTTTCCATCACTATCTATCACTTACAATCTACTTCTCCAGCCCTGTCTGCCTCCTGGAGAGTCAAATATCTCCAACTGACTTCTGAACATTATTACCTAATCATCCTACTGGCACCTAAACTCAGACTCATCCTACCCAAACCTGATGGCTTTATCTCCCACGCACCTCGGCCCAGCTATTTCAAACTCCAAATCCCTGTGAACAGTTTCATCATTTGTACAATCAACAAAACCAGAAACCTAAACCTCATCTTTCAGTATCCTCTCTCCCTTGCCTTCTCCATCTGCTCAAGGTACCATCTCTGCATTATTCTACATCTTAAATGTTTCTTGCATCATTGAACGGCAATTGCACAGTCGCTACCATGTTTCAACGTGCCACCTGCTGTCCTGGATTGTTCCTCTTAGCTTCCGTGCCACCTGCCTCTCTTACACTCCTATAACCAGGGACCTCCCGTGTATGTTCAAGACTGTAACCAGGGCACTCATCCTAAAACTCTCAGGTCGTTCCTTAGTTTAACATTCTCCATGCCCCCTTCCCTTTCTCTCTCCAGTTTTATCTCCGCTTGGCATTCCCAATGCCTAGATCAAGCTTTACCTCCAGTTGTAAAAAACACCTTTCCCTTCACAGAATCCACATCCTCTCTCATCTCTGAGATTCCTGCAATTTATGCCAAAAAGGCCATAGTTTTTACTCCCACCTTCTTCTCTGGTCAACTCCTATTCATATCTCAAGTCCCAGAGCAGCAGCATCTCCCGGGGGCCTTGTGCTCTCCAAATGCATCTTAGCTTTACCCTCCTCTCCTGGGTTTCATTTACATAAGCTGCAAGCCTTGTGCATTCCGTCATTCTTTAAGGAATCGCAGGTCCTCGTGGGTCTCTGTATGGATTCAATGCATATTTACTGATTTAGACTTTGATGTGGTATTAGGATCCTTTCCCTCCTAGATTCCAGCTACCAAATCATATGCAAATCATCCAGCCACAATGAACCTCAGTATCCTTATCAGTAAAACAAGATAAGAATTTCTATTCCACAAGGAAGTGGTGAAGATTAAAGAGTATATATATGAACAACAACAGGTTGGAACTTTCACACAGATTTTTAAAAAATGAATACATTGAAAAAATTGTTGGAGATTTGCAATAATTTGACAAAACTCACAAATAAACTGCACAGTCTAGAAAACCGTAACAAAATTAAGAGAAAGATATGTCATGAATGCATGAAATAGATGTAGACACTACTGTAGTTAGCACTTATCACCATAAAATATACACAAATCAATTGTACAAAGTTACAATTTATCAAAATGTACACATGTAAACATAGATTATAGGGCACCATTTGTACTTGAGAGAGATGCAGTATTAAATCTTAACTACATAAAATTAACTCTGGTACCTACTGTACCGCTATAATAGTTTCCTAGCCATCTTCTGCTGCAAAATTTGGGTGAGCTCTCAGATTGCTAATATCTGCTCATTATCTGTATGTAAGTATCCGCAGGAAAGTGCTTATCCCAGCAGAAGTCATCTCTGGCATTTTCACTGCGCTTAGTGCAATACTGTAGACCATGCATGGCATCATGGGATCCATATGAAGTGCCACTAGTGATGCTGGCAGTGCTCCCAAGAAATAGAGAAGTCATGACATTACAAAAAAAAGTTGAGTTACTTAATGTGTACCATAGGTGGAGGTCTGCAGTCCTGGCTACCCGCCATCTGAATGGCCATCTGAAGATCAATGGACCCAGCATAAGGCCCACTGTAAAAAAAAAAAGTAAAGGAAATTCCTGAATTGGTCCCTGACGTTACATCAGCAGAAGCAAAAACCTTGCACTTTTTGCTAAGTATCTTTTTATCGTATATTGAAAATTCAGCTTGTATGTAGGTTCGAGTTTTCTGTAGGAAAGACACTCATATAGACTTCAACATGATTTGAGAAAATGTGAAGTCATTACATGACAACTTCAAGCAAATGAAGGTAAAGGATAAAAAGTTGGAGAATGTAATGCAAGCAAAGGGTGGTTTGATAATTTTAGAAAGAGGTTTGACTTAGAGAATGTCAAGATAACTGGAGAAACAGGTTCTGCTGACCAAGAGATTGCAGAAGGGTTTCCAGACACCATTCAGAAAGTGACGAAGG
The DNA here is from genome assembly GCA_963573935.1 of Arctocebus calabarensis. Classification (NCBI taxonomy): domain Eukaryota; kingdom Metazoa; phylum Chordata; class Mammalia; order Primates; family Lorisidae; genus Arctocebus; species Arctocebus calabarensis. Next base: position 11,057 of record CAUYON010055376.1, read on the forward strand.
GGAAATGGTATCTGCCAGAAAAGGCTTTTAATGCAGAGGAAAGATGCCCTACTCTGAAAAAACTAAAAAAAAAAAAAAGCCATATAGGACATTTATTAGTAAAGAAAGGAAATGAGCACCAGGCTTTAAGGGAAGGGATAGGCTAATTCTATGGGTCTATGCAAATGTAGTTTGGTTTATTATCAGAATTACTCTAATCTAGAAAGCTGCTCACCCATAAGTCTTAAAAATCAGCAGCTTCCCGTCTTCCAGTTGTATAACAAGAAGGCCTAGATGATGAGAAACCTTTCTATGCATTGGTTTTCTTGATGAAGTGTCCATGAAGTCAGGAGGTACCTTGCCAGTAGGGAGTGCCTTTTAAAAATATTTTGACTTGGGACAATGACCCTGGCCACCCAGGACCCCATCAGCTCAGCATTGAAGAAATGGAAGTGGTCTGCTCACTCCCAGACACAATGTGTCTAATTCAGCCTCTACATCAGGGAGACATAAAAACTTCAAGGCTAGTTACATAAGGTACTCTGAGAAAAGGACTGTCAATTGTAGACGAGAACCCTGATAGATTATTATGAAAGTCTGGAAGAATGCCACCACTGAAGATGTGGTGTTGTCCTTGTTATAGAAAAAGCCGTGAAGGCCATCATGCCCAGGGCAATGCCTGCTGGAGAAAGCTATGCCCAAGTTTTGAGCGTGGCTTCCCTGGATTTACAACGAAGCTAATCAAGGAAATCAAGACAGAGATTGTGGATAGGGCAAAAAAGGTGGGAGGCGAAAGCTTTCAAGAGATGGATCTTGGTGAAATTCAAGAGCTGACAGACATCACGCCAGAGGGATTAACAGAAGGTGGCTTGGTGGAGATGGGTGGCTCCAAACCAGTGCCAGACACCAGGGAAGAAGGTAGAAGGCATGCTGGGAAACAGACGGATGGCAGACAAGCCGGCAGAGGGTCCCATGATCTGAGAAGGGTTGTCACTTCTTGTGTGACACACACACTGAAACTAAAGCAGCTGGCGGAAGGACTTGTACATTACAGAAACAATTTCAAAGAAATGAGAAAGCAAAAAGGCAGACAGAAATTCTGTTATACTGAGTGTGCCCACTATCCGGCCTCCCCTCCCCCTCCCTCCTCTCCCCTCTAAGACAGCAAGGCCAAACCCTCCTCTTCCTCCTCCCCGGCAGCCCACCCCACACCAGGACGATGAGGGTGAGGACATTTGTGAGTATTCTTACAATAAAGTAGCTGGGGAAAATAAAATATATATATATTTTTTTTTTTTTGGTAGAGACAGAGTCTCACTTTATCGCCCTCGGTAGAGTGCTGTGGTGCCACAGCTCACAGCAACCTCCAACTCCTGGGCTTAGACAATTCTCTTGCCTCAGCCTCCTGAGTAGCTGGGACTACAGGCGCCTGCCACAATGCCCAGCTATTTTTTTGTTGCAGTTCGGTCGGGGCTGGGTTTGAAATCACCACCCTTGGTATATGGCGTCGACACCTTCCTGACTGAGCCACAGGTGCTGCCCCGGGAAAATAAAATCTTATTAAGAAAATCATATGGAAGAGAAAGTATGTTTATATATAATAATATACTCTATCATAATCTATAATTCTCATGCAAAATATGTAGTAAGGGGCTGTTTATTTATTGGTAAGGCTTCATGTTAGCAGTGGGCTATTAGTAATTAAGTTTTAGGGAAGTAAAAAGAAAATTATACTTGGAGTTTTGACTTCATGGGGGATTAGCACCGCCAAGTCCCGTGTTGTTCAAAGGCCAACTGAGTATATATATATGTATATATATACACACACACACACATATGATGACTGTCTGGAAAGTATCCAGTCATGTGATATGAAAAACCGTATTAATAATTGCTGGTTACTTTCTGGGGAGCCCCTTTACATATATGGTATTTTATATGTATGTGTGTGTGTGTATACACACTTATTCATGCATATATATAAGGTATATATTTGTGTGTGTGTATGTGTGTGTACACACTTATTATGCCTATATATAATGAGTATCCATATATATGGTGTGTGTGTGTATAGCGGTTAGCACAGAGCTTGACGTGTACAAGCCATTGGCAATGATCTGAGTGTACTACAAACTGAAACCTAAGGGCCAGTTCTGGCCTATGGATATGTTTCATTAGGCTCGAAGTGTTGTGTAAGATTGAGAAGTTTCACCTAAACACCTGGAGTTTTCATTTATTGTGACAGCAAACCTTAGGATCTGATAGCACTGGGCCTGGATTCCTCACGCAGTAGCAGCTAGAGCGGAGAAGCACCAGCTCACTGGCACGAGACTGTGGTGCCCTGGGTTGACAGCCCTTGTCAGCCTTCTGCTCTTGCCCTGGCCTGCTCACTCCCATTCGAGATCAGGTACCCCCATACACAATCATGGGAAACCCTTTGAGATGAAAGTGTTCACACATAAGAAGGAGCACATGCCATACGTCGGAACCCAGAGCAACTTGGTCTTTCCCTAGATGACCTTGCATTTATCCTGCAGTAAATTTACAAATACATGAGCTAGAGAAAAATTCTAGGATTCTACCATGAAAATAAGCATTATTACCTCAAGCAGAGGAAAGGTCAATGTTCTTTTTGTTTAAAAAACATTTTGCATGAGCTTACAGAAATAAACTTGGAGAAGTGCTTCTTGAGAGCAATTTCCACATCCCCTGCCATGGTGGTGCTGATTGGAATGTTTACCTCATATAGCCCAGGGGACCTGGCTTCTGCTCCATTTCTTGAAAGAAAGATGTCAGGCCCAGTGACCCCCCAAGTGGAGATTGTCATCTCTCCTTGCACATGCCATCAGCTGCACATGGCTTTTCTTCAAATCAGTGAGGTGTCCTGTTGCGTGGGGCCCCAGCCTGGAAGCCCCACAGAGCCTCTGATTATGGCATCTCCTTGTTACGGCCTTGGGACACTGGTGTTCCACATCTTAAGAAGGGGGCTCCCCACATGCTCTCTGATGCTCAGTTTTGTAGGGTCTTTTCACAGAGTACAAAAACCTATCTGTGAGCATCCTGACCTCTGATTCTACGCAGATCAAACTGACATATATAGCCAGCATGCTTCAGCAACAAACTCAAAATTCAGGGCTGCCTAGTGAACTCCAATTCTAACCCTGATTTTAATTTAGTATTTGACCCTGGCTTAATCCAGGGGCTTCCATGAATCCCATTTCTCTTGTGATGATTTGAAGAATTCCTAAGTTAAAATATAGAATACACACACACACACACACATATATGCACATGAAATGATGTATTAATATACACATTATAAAATTATGCTTGAACTACAATCTAGTTGAATGAAAGAATTACAAAGCAAAGTAATGTTGGTGGGGGGAATCAATGTTTTCAATCAATGGAAGTCTTTGATAATGTTTCTACAAAGACATTAAGAAAGATTTTTTTGATCAAGCTCTAAGTCTCTCTAATTATAATTCTTAAAGAGATACTGACACATTCTAGACAACTTTTCTCCTTAATAGTTTCGCAGCTGAGATTGTGTTTATTCCTGCAAAAGTATTTATTTTATAAATAAAAAAGCATATTAGTTCATATAGAAAGGAATTTTAATAACATGCAACAATATAAGAAAAATAAATCTAATTTCTTCTAGAGACTTAAAAAATATTTCCCAAGGAATATGATTAAAATGTCTTTCTACACTAACCTCTAAGGCTTCTTGGATACATCTCGCAGGTCCACTCCCACCTCTCCTAGACCTAATGAGGCTAGTAAGGGAAACTGTCACTTCTCAAGGGTAGAATTCCAAGATTTTTATCTCTTCTGATTGGGGTTTGTTTTGTTTCATTTTTTAAAAAACAAGTTTCTAATTGGAGTGGTATTTCAGGAGCTAACACGTCTAGGCTTGGTGTCTACATTTTATAGTCAGTAAGGAATATTGTTTATAATTTCATGGAAGGTAAAACATTTTACCAAGGGCAAACATTCATCACTCAATAAATCAACATCTAGTCACCTCTATCCCCACTCACATGCAAACGATGTCCCAATTTTCCTACTTATCATTATGTGTGACATTTAAGCCCAGTTGTTTGGACTTACAACATTTGTTAACCCCAGGCAAGTTAAGATCCCAAACAAACTCTTGCTGGTGTATCAGGAACTCATAATTTTCCTTCCTTTTCTTTTTTTCTCTTTTTTGTAAAGCTTTCCATAAAACACACCAAATTCGGGGGAACAGAATGCTCTAGACTATACATTCCTAGAGCAGGAAGACACAACTTCTAATAGATTCTTATTGGCAAATAAGTGAAAAGTCTAAGGAACTTGGGATGATTTTCTTGTTGAAAATTACATTCCTCTTTCCTCTAAATCTCGCCACAGGATAAAAGAAGTACAATTTAAATCAGACCAGTGGTTCACCTTTTTACTCTATCAAAGTCAAATGAAGGCACAGAACTAATACACAGTTGGAAAAAATTAGCTTATTTACTGCATGTTTTAGTTGATCTCATTCTTATTATTACAGATAATTAAGAAAAAATTCTACCCACATGTTGGAAAGAACTAGGGACAACACATCTAAGTAAATATTTAATTCCTTTAAAAAGTTAATGGAATGCTGAGAACCAGAAAAAAATATACTGTGGAACCTCCACAGTTGACCACCTCCCTACCTTGACCACCTCCTTAAGTTGACCTAATTGTCACAGACTGGATGTGCACCACTTGTACGTACCAGGACGGTAGACCCAGTTCCCTATGTTGACCATCTCAGTCTGTTGACCAGTTTGTTATAATTGACCTTGGGTGGTCAATTACAGAGGTTCTGGTATTTTTCTGTTAACTACAAACATTTTTAATTTACAAAAGAAGCATTAACAAATGGATTGAAACAGTCTCTTTTTATTTACCTCATGATTTCGTAAGGTCTTCAACATGAGGATTTGCAATATCAAATACAAATGTCAAAGAGAAGAATATGAAATAGACATGAAACAGCTAAGTGTTCCTCACCAGGATTAATAATGAATAAGATCATTAGTACAGAATGATAAATTTGTTAATAAGATTTCTTAAAGAGAAAGTAAAAATTACCTTCGCTAAATTAGGCATGCCTAACTGGTGTGTGCGTTCTAATTCTTTTCAGTAACTTTATTCTGAGATGACAGTAGTACGGAGGACAAGTGGCTAACCACTGTGACCCCACTCACATTAGCACTGAGGCCCTGCACCCTGGAGAGACAAGAAGGGCTCCCCTATAGCCAGCGAATGGCTTTTGACTTTAGAATATTCCCAGAGCCAGCTTTCAGGTTTTGTAACCCCTGTTTGGGATTATTCATAATAAGACTGGGATTGCATAGCTGTTAGAAAGAAAACACAAAGTCAGTTTATGTGCTCTCATATTGATGTTTCAGTAAAAGTCTGTCTCATTTTCCTTATATGTAAAATGAAAGAGTTGGGCTATGTGCTGTTGGCGGACATCTTTAAGAATGAATGTTTTTAGGGAACAGGGGGAAGAGGGCCTAGGAGTTTGAATGTAAAGTTCATATCTTAAGAATTAGGTACCAGAGAAGGATAAGTTAGCCATTGAAATGACTCATTCACCTTGCTCACAGTCATGACTAAGTGTCATCTACACTGGAGCAGCAAGTGATCTCTGGGATAATCTCATGTAAGTCTCCCATTTTACAGATGAGAAAACTGAGGCTCAAGGAGGTTACATTTCTACCAAAGGGGTTATTATTCAGGTTTGTTTTCACAGCCCATGACACATGCAATTAAATGCATCAATGCCAACAAAAGGTGAAATGAGAAAATCTAGAAAATAAAAACTTTCATCTAATTTTTAAAGTAAGAAGTTTTAAAGTAAATGGACATTTTTACTCCAAGAAATAATTACAAGTGCCACATACATTCTTACAGTGCACTGCAATCTAACTCATTATTTTCTTGCAAAGGGAAAAAAAAGAAACATTATATAATGTGTGTATAATAACCCCATTGTTCATTTTTACATTAAATAAAAGGAAAAGTCTTAACAAAAGGCGTAATTCATTATTTCTGAATGTGTATAAAGTAAAACAGAACAATATAATAGGAAAATAAAATCAAATATCTTCATGTTAGACTGTCACTAAGGTAGCAAAAAAAGGAAAAACATAAACATCATAAGAATAAGATTTCCTTCTAAGCATTTTATAAATAAATTAAGGGAAAAATGATTTTAGGTCAATGTGAATTCAAACTCTGTGAAATAAACAAGGTTACATTAAAAACTTAAAGTTTTTAAAAGGGAAATGCAAACCAAAACCACTCTGAGATACCATCTAACACCAGTAAGAGTAGCCCACATCGCAAAATCCCAAAACTACAAATGCTGGCATGGATGTGGAGAAAAGGGAACACTTCTCCATTGCTGGTGGGAATGCAAGCTA